>CAUYRT010032354.1:0-24366 GCA_963574885.1 Lepilemur ruficaudatus | reverse complement strand
AATGACAGTGAGCTAGCACCGCTTATATTATCCTGGATTAAGCTTAAGCCCATTATTCAAAGTGAGGTGACATAAGACCCAAAGAATGGGCCCCATTTGTACTCGCCATCAAATTGGTATTGACTGATTGACACTATGGTTCTTTAATGGTGGTAACGTTCACTAGAGATTTTGGGGGCGGGGGGTGGACCCCCATCCGGGGGATGTGGTGAGCACTGTGAAGGGGAGGGGCATGCTTGAAGTGTATTTGGGGATGGGTATTAGGGGTCTCAATGGGAGATGGGAAATCCTCTAAAACTGATTTATGTGAATAGCTGTACAACTTGGTAAATTTACTAATAACCATTTAATTGTACATTTAAAATGGAGTAAAGACATGATATGTAAATTACACTTCAATAAAGACAAAAAAAAGGTAGTAGTCACCTCTAAGTAGGCAATAAAAAACTACATTTTTTAATCTGAAACAAATAATGCAAAAGATATAATATTAATGTTTGTTAATTGGGGGAGATAAGTACCTGGAGTTTTGTTATAGGAATATCTGTTATATTTAATTTGTTTGAAAATTTTCAAAATAAAAAAATAATTAAAAAAAATATAAGACAGGAGTCCAGCCCAGTAGGAAATCTTGTTTAGACATGTGTGTTCATGGTTGCAAAATAGAATAGCATGTATCATGAATGCAGGCTGAAGGAGTTGAGGGCGCCCATATGCAGCCCACACGCACCCATCAGGAATAGCAGTCAGCTCTTGGATGATCTGTGGAACTCTCCATTTAGTTAATGAGAAAATTAAGTCCAGAGAGGTGACTGGGCTGCTTATTAGTGACAGAGCAAGGGCCCGGGTCTTATGATTTCTACTTCTATATTCTGCCATGATCCTGGGCCCCTCTCAAAATCAGAGCTGGGGGAAGGAAAAGCACATAGGCCTTGCCCAGTGAGAGCAGGTGACATTTCCCTGATGTGAAATGTTCTAAGTTACTATTTACTTACAACTTTGTCATATTTATAGGGGGAAAAAAACGGGGAGGAATAAGTTGAAATGAAACCATTATTGCTGTCACCTGAAGGGGAGAAAAGGAAATTGTTATTTTGCAGAAAGCATTTCTGGGCTGAATGACAACTCCCAGTCTCCAAATCATCTCCTCTTTTGTGATTCTTCCCAGCCGATGGTGGAGGACAAATGGTTTGTAAAGCTATCGGGTCACTAGAGCACGCTTTCCAGGACTTCTATTGAAGGTTTAATTTCACACAAAAAAATGTGAGGGTCGCTGATGCAGGACAGTTTCTTCCCACCACACACCCAGCCTGGCAGACTGGAGATTGCCCCAGGTTACACAACAGCAGTGACGGCTGCTCTGCTTCCCCTGTCACTCTGCTCGGTCATCCCCTCACTCCATGTTGCTTCGTGCCAGGTGGTGTTTGGTTTCTCCCACCCTGTTCTGTTCCCATCTCCTCATCACCGCCCACAAAATGGGATTCCACACCAACCTGTACACGGAAGGGGCTCAAGGGCTGGCTGTCAGTGGTCACTGGCCCCTCTGAGAGCTTCACATCTGTGCCATGGAGTCACGTTTGGCCTTGGGAAAGTCAAAAATAGGCGAGGCCCTCTGGGTGAAAAGGTCCGTGTCCAGACTCTGATGTGATCAGGGCTGGTGACACCCAAGGAGCTGCTCAGAGACAGAGGGAGAGGTGCCATGAGTCAGAAAGCTTCATCCACTTTGAAGCAGGACACCAGTCAGGGGCTGGACTACTGAGGGCAAATCTAGCCCTCAGGGTATGAAACAGTGAAAAGCTAGTCAGGTGCCAAGGTTCACAAAACAACTAAACCCCAGGAAGGAAAACAAAATGAGATTGAAGAAACCAAGGCAAAAGAGGCTCAATCGTGTGGCCTGGGACATGGCTTGGACAGGGTGATGGCTGTGGGGTACCCAGGGCCCATCCCTGGCATGTGGACTCTGGGCTTAGGGAAGCTAGACTAATTCCCAATCCCACACTCAGATAGACTCACCAACACCTGTGTGCCTGGCTCAAGAATTGCTCCAGGGCTAGGCAGGGCTGAGCTTTCAGGGTTAAGATCATCAGGTCTGCAGCCAGAGAGGCTGGAGAAGGCAAGTGGGAGACCTGCATTTCTTCCCTAGAATTGAAAAATAAACCTATTCTACAATGGAGGTAGAACCAGGTATCCTGGTTCTAGATAAATAAATAGACCCCAAAATACCTTCTGCTAGAAAAGATAGAAAGGACAGCCTCCTTCACTGATAATTCTAAGCTGGATTGATGAAATTGCCATTTTTGTACATAAAAATTTTGTCAAATATCAGAAATGTCATATGACTCAATCTTAGTAAACGTCCCACAGGGTTTGGGCAATGTGAACTTTTAGTGGGAAACACGATGACCCTTTCAAGTTGTCAATTAGTGAACTTCCTTGCCAGCTTCATTTACTTCATTGTAAAATGGAGATAGTGACCCACACAGCTCATTCTTAAGCAAAATTACTTTAAAACATAATAATGCAGGTAATAATCCATCACTGAAAGAGAACATGAAATCAAGTCACTATCACATTAGCATTATACATTGAATATTGTAATAACACTTGTGGATGTCATTGTAATTAAGATCAGAGTTAATGGAAGCAAGCCACCAAAGCCACATCATTCCACCCCTTCGCATGGTGATCACCACCTCTTGGTATCCAGGTGCCCTCCCTGCCAGGTGCAGGCCAACCATTTTGGGAGAGAGGTTATTCAGATGCACGCCCTGTCTCTAGTGGCCTCCTGAGTGCCTTGTGTCTGGCTATTCTGGCCATCTTGCTGCCTTAGCTCACCTTTCTGCATCACTGGACATAGGTATCAAAGGGCAAAGGGATAAGGTCTGAAAAGTAACTCTTAGAGCTTTCCAGACCTGAAAAGAACCTCCCTTCTAGGCAGGACCAAACTCCTGTCCTCACCTGCTTTGTTCCCTGCCCAGCATACCCTGGGATGCTTTTCTGGCCTGTGACTCTGTGTGGGTGTCCTTCCCATTTACATTACCCAGGAAGGATTCCTCGCCAAGCAGAGAGACAGCGTGGGTGGGACAGTGTGCTACTCAGACAGCCCTTCCCTTGCCCCTTGCCATTGTCCACAGGAGACCAGCAGCCAGGGCTGCTGTAAGATTGCAGTTCAGTGGCAGCCCAGTTACAATGACAGCAAAGCCGCATACCCCAAGAGCAGACACATCATGTGGGCATTTCGTCAGGCCTGCCAGGAACACTGGGAGCATCCTGTGCGGGGGCTGGAGTCACAGCAGGAAGTGACCAAGTACTCGCTGGGCAGCTCTTCTTCCATCTCTGAGTCACCACACACACAGAAGGGAACTCTGTCCAGGCTGGGTAGAAAAGGAGGGAGTTCAGCCAAGAGGATCAGGAAGACATTTAGATAAGAGGGGGACTAGGTGAATGCAACACCCTACAACCCCTCCACACACACACACACATGGATCCACACTCACATGCACCTGTCATCTGTCTTCAGTGCAGGGCAGATTCAAATCAGCAAGGATTAAATGGATGGCAATTGTTCTGGAACAAACATAATCCCAATATATGTTTCCAATGTCTATAAAGCAAATCCAAATTTCCTAAACTAGCACCAACTTCCTTTTCCCTGCAGCCCCACCCCTACTCTTGGAATACATCAGTCCCATTCCTTCCTCCTTACCTTTGCTTTGCAATTCCTCCCAATCTTCCAGAAAATATTTGGCCTCTCTATCCATATCTATTCCTGAATTCATGCAATGAATATTTATTGGGTACACTAAGTAGCTATCACATGCCAGGCACTGTACTAGGCCTGGGGACAGGGAGGTATGCAAAGGAGACCAGAGCTGCCCCCAAAAGCCTGTTACCTTAGTGCAGATCCTATTTCTCCTCTTAACTCATAGCAAGATTGCCCATACCAATTACTTGGCAATGAACTTTCTGCTTTATTTTTGTTCATTGTTCTATTGTATTGTTATATAACATTTTGCAGGTATCTATATGGTCTTACTAAATGAACTCCATAAGATCCATGAGGACAGAGACCTCATATAAATTTTTCTTTGTATTTATAATATGTTTTGGGGAACATGGTGAAGATGAAAATATGTAACAAGATAAAAAGGGAGAATGGAGTTCTTATCATTCCTCATTTTACTATCCAAGGCCAAACTAGGATTTCTCAACCTCAACATTACTGGTATTTGGGGCCCGATAATTTTTTGTTGAGGGAGACTCTCCCACACATTATAGGATGTTGAGCAGCATCCCTGGCCTCAATCTGTTAAATACCAGAGGCACCCTTGCCCCAGTTGTGACAACCAAAAATGTCTCCAAATATTGCAAAATGTCCCCAAAGGGAGGGAGGGGGTAGAAATTGAAGCACTGGCTAACCATATCTCTGAAATATCTTTAGCTTGCTTTCTTGTCTGTATGTCATCAAATTCATACATAAATATGATATTGACATTAAAATAAATACAAATTTAATTCCATGTGAGACATATTTCCCCGAGGTATTAAAAAGTGATTAAGAAGTTTAGTGCATTAAAAGGTAGTCCCCAAGACCTAAGAGTTAGGAAGGTAGATCCAAAAGGACTTGAATACACTCCCCAAATCTAGTTTGTGTCTTTGAAGAATTTCTCTAATATTCCAACAGCTGTAAGTCAGTAAAGCCCTCAAGACAATCCCCTGGGATAGTTGGGTTCTGCTCATATAACTAGGGCTACCTGGAATTCATGGTCCAATTCTCATCATCCGCAGCCTCCTTGCAGTTCATAGTTCTAAATTCTTATCCCCATTGTGGCTGCAGCCTCTTCTTCACACGATATTTGAGTAGACAAGGACAGGACCAAAGAAGTCAAAGAAAACTTCACCTTTTCCTTTTGTATGAGTGTGCTAGAGAGGTGAAGTTGGCTTCTTTTCCTTCTGGACAAAAAAAAAAAAAAGCAAAAATGAAGTAACAATTGAAATCTAGAAGCATACACTTACAGGATTTTTGGGGAAGCTTCTGGGTGGGTTTCATGAGGAAGCATGCACAACAGACTTGGCTCTCGGCTTGTGAGGTCTGCTGGGTTGCATGTTCCCTGTAGGCAAAGAGCAACCAAATCTTATCCCCCTTGGGAACTCCAGCACTTAGTACAGTGGGCGGCGGGTAGATGTAATGTTCAATAAGTGCCTAGTGATTAAATAACTTCAATAAAAGATGTTTCCTTCCTTTTTGGTCTTACTTTGAGATGTGATTTTATATAAACAAATCTATATGAAAATTACATATTTTCATATAAATTATACCATATCATATGTTATATTTTATAATATATAGTGTATTTACATTATATAAAATAAATTTACATTATTAACATTTAAATCATTTTTATATTTAATTATATAATTTAATATAAATGGAAAAAGAATTCACATTGAGCATTAATTACTATGTGCCAAGCACTCCATTGAATTCCTTCACATATATTTCATTTAGTTTAGATTTCTGTACATGTTCCCGCTTAGATCCTGAAGCTGCATAAGAAGAGTCCCTGTTTATTTCAAAAGGGCCATTATTTACTAAGCATCTATTCTTTAATTTATTTGTTTTTCCGTTCATTTGGTAATCAAATGATTGTTCAACATCTACTCTCTAGAAGCCCTTATTAAGGCCTGGGGATACAAGAAAGAATAAGGGAAAGCCCCCACCCTGAAGAAGCTTAATTACAGTCTTGTGTAAAAGACGGACACCTCAGCACAATGACAGTGCAGTGTGTAAGCTGTAAGGATAAGTACCGGCATTGTGGATGGCCAGAGCACGGCCACTAAGTGAGCCAGGAAGGGGAGAGATGTCAGGACAGGTTGCTGGTGGAATTGGGTCGTTAAAGCTCAATGAAAATTAACCCGGCAAAGGGAACAGGAGTGAGAAAGGTGTGTGGATTTCAGGCCTATGTGACTGCTAAAAATAAAGGCACGTGCTCAAAAAATATGCGCAGGAAGTTGCAAAAAGCCTGGAATGTCTTTTTTTTTTTCTTTTTTTTTTTGAGACAGAGTCTCACTTTGTTGCCCGGGCTAGAGTGAGTGCTGTGGTGTCAGCCTAGCTCACAGCAACCTCAGACTCCTGGGCTCAAGGGATCCTTCTGCTTCAGCCTCCTGAGTAGCTAGGACTACAGGCATGCGCCACCATGCCCGGGTCGTTTTTTTTATATATATATATCTTAAGTTGGCCAATTAATTTCTTTCTATTTTTAGTAGAGACAGGGGTCTCGCTCTTGCTCAGGCTGGTTTTGAACTCCTGACCTTGAGTGATCCGCCCGCCTCAGCCTCCCAGAGTGCTAGGATTACAGGCGTGAGCCACCGCGCCCGGCCAAAGCCTGGAACTTCTGAGGCATTTGGTATCAGTCAGGGCATGATGAAAAGTGAGGCTGGGGAAGCAGAGATGAGACCCAGACCGAGGGGGCCTCTGGGATCTATCTGGTGAGTGAAGGAGAATCTTGGTAGGCTGGAAGCAAAGGCAGATCATGCTCAGCTGGTTTTTGCTGGTTCTCTGTGGCAGCCACGTGGATGGGAGGTCAGGCCTACTTAGGGCTGGATGCGTGAGGAGGCTGTGATGAGAGTCAGTCAGGAAGTGACAACGACTACAACAGAGCAGCTCTGGTAGGGATGGAGAGGAGAGAGTGGAGTCAGGATATATTTGACATTGGCGTATTAATCTAGGCACGTGAAATGGCTTCTGTGAATCCGTGAATCCCCGGACCTTGAAGCATGTGTGTGCCTTTATGTGGAAGGAGACCATCACTTCCACAGATTCCCAAGATTTATGATTTATAAACAGATTCTGGAACGTGATTTTACCTTATATACAAAGCTCCTGATTCTAGTTATCAAAATAGGATCACCATGCTGACTAGCCACTGGTATCTGTTGCTAGCTAGTGGTTATGGTTTAGCTAACGGTAGGAATTGAATTTTAATTTTGCCAAGGAAAATAACCCTCTTCAGTAACACGGCAGGGGGCAGTGAACTGGGTGGTTGTCATTGCTCTTGGGCTGGTTTCTTCCATCTTTATAATGGGATGCATCATCTTCATCACAGATGAAGGTCTGGTCGCAGGTGCTATTAACCTCACCCAGATTTCAAACATGTTGTTTGCTCTTGGTTCTCATTGTCTTTCACACAGATACAGCATTTTCAGTGGGCGAAGGGCGTCTGTTTAATGCTGGTGTTGAATGGTGTTAGCGAGTCCTTATTCGATAACAGAGGTAGTCACGCGCCA
The DNA here is from genome assembly GCA_963574885.1 of Lepilemur ruficaudatus. Taxonomy (NCBI): domain Eukaryota; kingdom Metazoa; phylum Chordata; class Mammalia; order Primates; family Lepilemuridae; genus Lepilemur; species Lepilemur ruficaudatus. The sequence continues at coordinate 17,079 of CAUYRT010032354.1, read as the reverse complement.
GTTCCCCTGCTTCACTGTTCATGATCTTCATCGTGGCAGACAACAAGGGATGGACAAGGGCAGCAAGGCATTTGGCAAGGAGATTTGGGGAGGAATATTAGGATATAACTTCTAGATTATCTGGACAAGAATAATCTAAGGAATCTAATTTCTGCCCTAAGAAGAGAGCACAGATTGCTCTTTCCACCTCTTTCTACACTTTCCCTGAAAGTGTTCTATACCCAGTTATGCTAATCAATTAGCATTCATCGTGATAACACATCCAGATCAATAAAGAGACAACCGTGTAGAATTAGGTCATTCTAATGGAAATAGAATTCTGCTGATTGACTCAGAGCCACAGAGTGTTCTTCAGTAGTTTTCATTTGGGAAGAGAAGGAGAGTCACAATGCAAACAACCATCCAACCCAACTTGTCCGTGAAAAAGATGATATATTGGTATGTCCCTTGTATCTGTTTTTAGTGAGAAATAGATGCACCCTAGGTAAGTGTGCTTGCAGAAAAATCAAGGGTAGAAAATAGAGATAAACAAAAGGATTTTTGCTAACCATTCCATACGTAACCTTCTGTAGACTATTGTCCAGCACAGGAAGGAAATGTGAGGCCAGAGATGCAGAGTGTTATTGCTGACCTCACCGTGCTGCCTGACCTTTGGCAGAGGGTATGAGAAGGGTAGAAATACTGGTTTGGTTTAGAAAGTAACTTTATGCTCATACCTTCTTTCTACCCCGCATCTGTATTATGTTGCATTTAGTCTTACCCTAAATGTTTGTTCGGGTTATTCCATATTTGGTTTTCCCTCTTGACATCATCTGCAAAAATAATGAGAAATGGCTGTGTTCAACCTGATGTTTTTTATGCAAGATTACAAATGTCTCACACACTCTGAGTGCCTTGCCAACTCCATTTCCTACAAATCCTAAGTAGAAGAGAAAGATTTTGTGGGAAGTTTTCATCATATTGGAGAATCCTCTTTCATTTCCCACAATCGTAATGAATCTACCCCCAGGTTAGGAGTGTTGTAAAACTATTTCTAGTATATTTATTGCCTGTAGTTATTGTGACAAAGTAGAAAATTTTGTAATACTGAGAATTGTGTGTGTGTGTGAGTTGTGTGTGTATACAGCATGAAGTCCTCCCTGCCAAACTGCCTAAAAGAGCAAAGTAAATTATTCAAACTGTAAACATAAATTAGGGGCTGAGTTGATACCTGGAGGACACACACACACATACACAGACCCCCTACGTAATATATATTAATATGTATGTGTATGTGTGTATCTATGTGCATATAGTTCTCCACTGCACAAGCACTATTCCTTTAAGCAGTTGTTCTGCTGCTGTTCGTCACAGCACCTCACTGATTCCATCCCAGAGCTGATCCAAGGAGAAATTCTTTGCTTCTCTTCTCCCCAGTGCCTATGGGCCTCCCTGACAGCAAATCAGGAACTCGGCTGCATTACCTTCTCAAGAAATAGTGAGCTAAAGGTGACCCTCGTGACTTAAAAGAGCACCAATTCCCAAGCATTGTACTCACTCTCCAGTATGCATATATAAGATGGAAAACCAAATGCATGTACTCAGGTGCCCCCAAAGATACTAAAAAAAAATTCTTCGGAATTTGTGATCATTCCAGCTGTATACCTGTGCAACCAGACAAGTTATATTCTTCTAAAATGCAACTATGGGACAGGTATAAGATAGACATTCTCATACCAAAAGGGAGAAATCAGAAAGAGGAAAAGGGTGACAGGTCCTAAACAAGGCCAAAACCCAGCATGGAAAATTCCGTTAGATCTTAAGGCTCAAGAATAATCTTATTTGGCCAGATGCTCTGCCTTCTGCCCCCTGGGGTGGCAGTGGTCATCTTCATGGCACTAGGTGGTAGCCCCACCCCCTCAGCTCTGTGTAGCAGCCCTACCCCTGCAGCAGTAGGTAGCCTGGCCCACTGGAATCAAGGTGGCTGGACGTGGCCCCAGCCCCTGAAACCAAGGAGGAAACAGCCCTGCCTCCAGGGTCTATACTTCTGGACCTGTGGTGAGAGTAGCAGGTGATGATCTCTGAATTGCCTTTCATTTCCTTGAAGGATAAAGAATGTTTGCAGCCAAATAGCTCAATTGTCCTTTGCTCCAGAATATCAGAAGTCTAAAAGCTCTCCTTTATTTCATTCTGTCTCTGTCCCCTTTTGTTGAAACTGACAGTGTCTTTGCTGGCATAATCCCATTTTGCTTCCTAGCTTTGCTGAGATTTCTGATTAAAATCATGGAGAATCTTTACACAGAGTGATTGTTCAGCCATACCCTTGGTGTTCTTTCCAAAACATTCTTTCTCATATTTTGTAATCTGGATATGCTGAGAATTTTCCCAGTCTTCAAACTCTGGTTCCTTTTTGCTTAAAAGTACCTCTCTCTGCTCACACTTTAAGCAATAAAGGGAAACCAGGCCACATCTTCCAAACTTTGCTTAGGAATCTCCTCAGGGAAATATCCAATTTTGCCACTCACACGTTCAACCTTCCACAAAACATTAGACCACAATTCAGCCAAGTTCTTTGCCACTGTATAATGAAGATTGCCTTTCCCCCAGTTTCCAGAAATGTATTTCTCATTTCTGTCTGAGACCTCACCAGAACCACTTTTAATGCTCATATTTCCACCAGCATCCTGTTCATGATGATATATGTATTCTCTAACATGACAGGAGCTTTCCCTATAGCTCTCCTCTTTTCCTTCTGAGCCCTCACCAGAATTGCCTTTAACATCCAAACTTCTACCAACAGTCCCTTCAAGGAAATCTAGGCTTTTTCTAGCAGGCACCTCAAAACTCTTCTAGTTCTAGCTTCTGTCCATTACCCAGTTCCAAAGCCTCTTCCACATTTTTAAGTGATTGCTACAGCAGCACCCCACTCGACTACCAAAATCTTATTAGTCTGCTAGGGCTGCCATAGCAAAATGCCACAGACTGGGTGCCTTAAACAACAGAAATGTATGTTCTCCTGACTTCTGGAGGCTAAAAGGCCAAGATCAAGGTGTCATCCGAAGGCCTCTTTTCCTGGCTTGCAGATAGTTGCCTTTTTACTGTGTCCTCGTATAACCTTTCCTCTGTCCCTGCGTAGAGGGAGAGGGATCTTAGGTATCTCCTTCTCTTCTTAGAAGGACATCAGTCCAATTAGATTAGTACCCACCCTCAACACCCTCATTTAACATTAATTACCTTCTGAAAGGCCCTCTCTCCAATGCAGTCATAATGGAGCTCAGGACTTAATTTGGTGGGGACCCAATTCATATCATGACCCAGGGTTTTCCAAAGAGCTTCACTTAGGTACAGAGAGAGATGACAGATGGGCCAGAAGTAGGGCTGGACTAATAAACTCCAGGACCTAGAGAGAGCTTCAGGAAGTCACAGCTTATGACTCAGCTTTGGAAAGTGAATGTCCAGGAAACCCAGAAGGGATGATTTTCTATTCTCTTTTCAATATTCCTGAGTGTGGAGACTCTGCAGCCACATTTGACAGCCTTTTAAAGTCAAGGAATTCTTGATGCCAAACAAAATCTTTCTTTCCTCTTTTTGTTCCCTACAACTATCAAGAATGGTTCACACCTTTGTGCATGCAACAGGAATTCACATCACTCGGTTCACACAGTGGAGGATGATACAGAGGGAAAGCCATGTTTCCTCTCCTTAAGAAACCAAGGCAGTGGTTGAGGGAATAGGAATAGTCACGTGGATCAATTCATCCAGAGACATCGGTCCTCAAGCAACCTCTTTTGCCTCAGTGGAAATGGAATCAGATTGGAAGTCAGGAGACCTGGGCTCTGGTCCCAGTATGACCACCACTTAGCCATGAAGACATGATGAATTCAACCTCCTTCTATCTCCATTTCCTTATATGTAAAAGGAAGGTGGTAGGGATAAGTGATGACTGTTGAAGTGAAAAATCTCTAAATATCATTCGGTGCTTTGGGCATTTCTAATAATCTGTGATTACCATTTAACATTTTTTTAAATGCCTGACATAGTCTTATAGGCTCAATTGTCCAAAACTTCCATTGTTTTTGTGTGTCATTTTACCATAAAGTGCATGACCAAGAACTGGAAACTGTATTTTAATAAATCTTTGACTAATGCTGAATACAGCAAAAGAATTATTCCTGGCCTTGGATATCATCTGTCTTTTATGATTTCTCAATATCATGTGTCTCTTTTCCCACAATAGAAGTTTGGCTGAGAATTTTGTAACCCAAAATAAGGTTCAATATGATATGGCATAAAAGCATGAAAACACCAATGGAGGACTCGATAGTGTTTGCGACCAATCTAAAAATAAAAATATTTATTTTTATGTAATAAAAATATTAATTTTGCATTAGCAAATTAGCTAAATAATTGACAAAATCTCTTTCCCTTGTTTTTTATGAAGGCAGTGTTTAATTTAGAAGTAATTAGATACTTTGCTGCATTTATGAAAGAAATGAGACCCAGTATAACTTATGAAACATGACAATGATCCTAATCTTTTCTTCCATAGACTCTGGGTGTCAGACCTAGCTCAAGTTGGGAAGCCTGTCATTTAGAACGCAACCTTCAGAGGGACTTGTGCATTCCTGTGTGTCTGAGGCTAAACTTGTTTGACGTAGTACCTGGACTTATAGGGCCTTGAAATTTGATTCCAAAAGTTTGCCTATTAAATGATATTTTTAAGGTACAGATTATCTTTGTTTAAATATAGTAGGTCCCTATTAGATCTTCAGATGATGTAATTGCCATATATTGCAGTGCAATTTGAGACGATCAGGTTCAAGTCTCAAATTCTCAGACACTGGGTAAGGGAGGCTAAGAATGTTACAGAAATGATAAGCTTGGTCTCCTGGAAAGAGATCTGCCCATGTTATTTTTCAGCACCTTTTGTTAGTGGATTATATCCCCTTAATATGGAAATTTAAAAAAAAAAAAAAGCTGTCTAGCTCTCAAAGACTGAACATGGTAAATGAAAAGGAAATTCAAAGTATTTGAAAATGGTAATTAGCTGATACATAAGTACTATTTACGTATCTCATTTCGAGGTGTAAATGTGCATTTATTCTCTTTGCGTAGGATGCATGCAGGGGAGAACTGCACAAAATGGTGAGAGAATCGGATTACTCAATGTGTCGGTGAAATGAACATTAGTCTTAAGCACAATATTTCAGAACACAAATTAGACGGTAGGAAATTAAAGGGGACAGAGAGGGCAAGACATTCAAGAAGCCCACTTTGGAAGGCTTGACAGGAGAAGCCACCAATTTCTTATTTTTATCTTCTTGGAGCAGAATTCCTCACAGGGGCTCCACATTCCTCGGGCTCAGACATGATTAAACACCATATCTTTTAAAATGTCTTACTATTCCAAGCTGAGGAATATAAAAATAACCCCTTTCCAGCTACCACTCCTTAGCTTGGAATTTACGCCGAGTGCCTTCTGGGCTTCAGTCTGCTCTGACCGGGCTCCACGTTGGAGCAACAACAACAAAAGGCTGCCCTGCTGAGTAGCCTGGGCCCCCGGATGGAGAAGAAACGAAGTGTACATGGAGCAGCCTGTGCAAGGGAGCGGGGAGGGGCGTCAGCAAAACGGGGGCCATGTTTTTCTTGCTTTGGCGTGTTTTAAGAAGCAACGATGAAGTTGTAGCTACATGGTGAACTAAAGGAAGTTTTAACCAACCCAGATCTGGAAGAAACGTTCTAAAATCCCTCCAAGTGGTATTGACAGGGACACAGGGCTTTCTGAGCAAGCGGATAGGAAGACCTGTGCGTGTGCTGGAGTTGGGATGCTTCAGAATAAACAGCTGAAGTCATCAGAAACCGCCCCAGCTGAGATCTGTGCTGAGAAATCCATACGCCAAGCGGCCCTGACTGGGGAGGAAGGACTGGCACCTGCCTTACCTGGTCCTGACCCGCCTCTCCAATCTTGTCTCCCTCTCACAGCCTGCACGCTAGCCGACTAGATTACCCTTTCTACCCTAAAGATGTCATCTACATTCCCACGTCTTTTTTTCACACCATGAAGAAAGGTCGTTACCTCTTGTTTCTTCTTTCTTTCCTTCTTTCTTTTTCTTTTTATCCCTTTCCCTTTTCTTCCTCCCTCCCCTCCTTTCTCTCTCCCTCTCTCTCTTTCTCTCTCTCTTGCTTCCTCTCTCTCTCTTCCTTTTTCATTTGAGTACTGCTCTCCTTCAATCCCAGTTCAAGTGTCATTACCTTCCAAAACAATTTCCCTGTAAATCATAGACCAATATTTTTTAAAATGGTCTCAAATTCTATGATCCTCAAATTCTCTGGCTCAGAATGAAATGAAATGTCAGTTTCTGAGCGCCCAACCCCGGACTCACAGAATAACAATTTCTGTTGGTGAGAGCATTTTAAGAAGCTTTGCAAATGATTCCAATGTTCACTAAAGTTTGAGAACCTCTCCTACAGCCTCGCTGAACATCCCTGTAGCAGATGCTGTCAGCCAATATCCTGACAATACTGTACAGTAATAGTTCCTCCTCAGAAGTTCTCAAACATTAGTGTGCACTAGAATGTCATAGAGAACTAATAGAAAATGCAGAGGTCCAGGCTTCATGAATAAGGTCTTTGCATTTTTACCAAGTTCCCTGATGGGCTTCTGGTTCACACTAACTTGAGGATCACTGTTTGCCATTATTTGTTATTATTTTCTGACTATAGCCAGTGTCCTCCATTGAATTTGAAGTCCATCCAGGACAAAACACAGCTTATACTCTCCTGGATGCTTGGTGCAGGATGTCCTAGACATAGTTGGCACTCAACAAAAAGAATGGTTTTGATTACAGAGTCGCTGGTGATGGTGGAGATAGTAATGTGATCCATTTGGTTCACTTTATTCCTTAAATTCCTGGGATCTTAATTCTCCTTTATGCCCCTCAGTAAATCTGCTACCCAGTCTTCTACTGGGCCAGCTTCATGGGCATGCATCCAGGGTGGTTTTATGGGGCCCCATGCTAAGAAGAGCCCTGAATTTGACTTAATGACCTCTGTCACCCCAGTGAAATTCTTACTAAATTTTTAACAATAGACTCACATTTTCATTTAGCACTAGACCTCATAAAATGACTTAGCCAGTCCTAGTCTTATAGACTACTCACTCAGGTGTGTGCCTTTCTCTATATTCTGGCCCAGGTGCTGTTATCTCACATCCAGGCAACTGCATCAAGTTTGCAGCACACCTAGATCCCAGCTGTAATAGTAGCCTTGAAACAAAGGATCGGTTTTCATCAATATGGAAAGTAACAGGAGACATGGGTAGTGAGACTGTAAACCAAAACAGACAGTTGGCAATTTTTATCAAAATTTTAAATTCATATATCTTATGAGCCAACAATTTCATCTCTAGAAATTCATGCTGTAGGAGCAAATTGCTTAAGGTTATACAGATGTTCATTGCATTGCCTGTAATACCAAAAGACTACAAGCAAATTAAATGTCCCTAAATAGAAAGCTAGCTAAATTCATACATATATATGTGCATGCATATGCATAAAACTCTTTTAGAGGTACATGTAGAAAACTGGGAATAGCTGTTGCCTCTGGGGAATAAGGATGGGGACTGGGTAACGAATCACTTTTTATTTTCTATCTTTTAGCATTGTTTGGATCGTTCTTACTTTGCCACATACATTATTAAGATTTTTCAATTATAAAATTATTAAATTGAATTTTAAAAACATAGTAGGGCTTGATTGAAACCTCTTGTGATAGGCTGAAAAATCACCCCCCAAAGATATCAAGTGCAAATCTCAAGAACCTATGAATGTTGCCTTTTGTGGAAACAGGGTCTTTGCAGATGGAATTCAGTTAAGGATCTTGTGATGGGAAGATTATCTGAACTATCTGGGTGAGAGGAGAGATCTAAAGGCCATCATGTGTATCCTTGTAAGAGGGAGGGAGAGGAGGATTTGAACAAACACACACACAGGTGATACGAAGACGGAGCAGAGAGATTAGAAGATGCTGGCCTTGAAGATTGGAATGATGCAGCCACAGAAGCTGGAAGAGGCAAGGAACTGATTCTCCACCAGAGTCTCCAGAGGGAGTGTGGCCCTGGCCACACCTTGATTCAGGCCCATCTATACTGATTGCAGGCTTCTGGCCTCTGAAACTATAAGAGAATAAATTTCTGTAGTTTTAAGCCACTAAGTCTGTGGTAATTTGTTACAGTAACCACAGAAAATTAACATACTTCAAACTGAATGTGATGTAAATGTTCTTTAGAATAATTAACCAAGAAATTAAGAGAATGGACACTGGAGTGGTCAGATCTTAGGAAGAGACATGCCAATTGGGATATTTGTGGTAAAGGCCTAGAGTAAATGGATATAGTCAACAACTATGCTTGTAAAAATAAGCAGCAAAAAGAGTCCAAGAGCCACACTGAATAAAAAATTTAAAAGAATAGTCAACAAAAGACCTTCCAGTCTATAAAAGACACAGATGAGGAATGATAGTCTTTTTAATAAACAATGTGGGATATCCATTTAGAAAAAAACGAACTTTGACCACTACCTCATACCATAGGCAAAAATCAATTCCAACTACGTAGAAGATTTCAACATGGAAGGTAAAGCAACAAAAAACAAAAGAGAACATTTTTGTGACCTTGCAGTAGGCTAAGCTTTCTAAAACAAGTCACAAAAAGTGATCATTATAGAAGAAAAAAAAATGATCATCAAAAGACACGAAAAGTAGTAAAAAAGAAGCTCATCTACAAGGAGAAGATATTCACAGTACACATATCTGACAGAGGAACTATAACCTAAATATATAAAGAGCTCCTATTTATCAATAAGAAATGGGCAAAAGACTTGAATGGGCACTTCACAATGGAGCTCCTGCTTTTTCGTGTTCTTTTGATTGATGTCTAAATGGTACAAAAACAAATGAAAAGGGTTCGTCTTGCTTGGGCATTATGAAATGCAGATTTAAACCACAATGGGATGATAGTACATGATGACGGAATGGCTGAAAAGTAAATAAGGTGGGCATTTTCAAGTATTTCTGAGGATGTAAAGAAACTGAAACTTTTATACACTCCTGGTTAAAATGTAAATTGGTAGAACCACCTGAGAAACTATTAGGGTTTGTCAGTATCTACTACAGCTGAATATATGCACAATCTGTGAACTAGTATTACACTCCCAAAACCCAACACCATGCATACATATGCTCATCTGCAGACACGTACTAGAATGTCCATAGCAGTTCTGTTCATAATAGCACTGTGTTTGCGTTGCTATAACAAAATGTCTGAGACTGGCTAATTTATAAAGAAAAGAGGCTTATTTAGCTCATTGTTCTGGAGGCTGGAAAGTCACTGGTTGGCTTCTGGTGAGGGACTCCCGTTGCGTCCTAACATGGCAGAAAAGCAAGGGGCAAGCAGGTGCATGCAAAAAGGGCAACCTAGCCTTATGACAACCTGCTGTCTCAGGAGCCAATCCATCCCCAGGAGAACTAAACCATTCCCGAGAGAACTAACCCAGTCTCTTGAGAGAACATTAATCTGTCTTAAGGACCTAATCACCTCCTAAAGACACTACTTCCAAACAATGCCACATCAGGGACCAAGCCTCAACATGAGTTTTGGTGGGGACAAACCATGTTCAAATCATAGCAAATCCCAAACTGGAAATTACCCAGATGTCCATCAATAATAAAGTAGATTATTATGGTATATACACACCATGGAATTCTGTATGCCAGTGAGAATAAATGATATACCACTAAACTGCACAGATTTCAATTTATTTTTACTTTACATCCTTTTTTATTTTATCACATATATTACTTTTTCAATCATAAAATTAAATTAAAAATTTTAAATGTGTTAGGCTTAATTGATTATTCTCAGAAACATGAAAGAAGCCAGACATAAAAGAATATATATAGTGTGATTCCATCTATATTTTTGAAAGGAAAAATAAAACCCAAAACCTGTATGTTGTCAAAAGGATCTAGAAAGCTATTTCTCCAAAGAGATGTAAATGGCCAACAGATGTTAATATATGAAAAAGTGTTCAACATCTCTAATCATTAGGGAAATGCAAATTAAAACCATAATGAGATATCACTAGAATGGCTATCATCAAAAAGACAAATGATAACAAGTGTTGGCAAGGATGTGGCAAAAAGGGAACCCTCATACACTGTTGGTGGGAATGTAAATTAGCACAGCCATTTGGAAAACAGTATGGAGGTGCCTCAAAAAATTAAAAATAGAACTACCATATGATCCAATAATCCCACTTCTGAGTATATATCAAAGGAATTAAAATTGGTATGTCAAAAAGATATCTGCACTGTCATGTTCATTTCAGCATTATTCACAATAGCCAAGATACGGAAGTAACCTAGGTGTTCATCAACAGGTAAGTAGTAAAGAAAATTTGGCATATATACATAATGGAATATTATACAGCCTTAAAAAAGAAGGAAATTCTGTCATTTGAGACAACGTGGATGGAACTGGAAGACATTATGCTAACTGGAATAAGCCAGACATAGAAAGACAAATACTGTATGATCTGGCTTTTATGTGGGATCTAAACACATCGCTGTCATAGAAGCAGAGAGTAGAAAAGTGGTTACCAGAGCCTGGCTGGCAGGAGGGAAAGGGAAGATGTTGATCTAAAGCTACAAAGTTTAAGATACTGGCTGAATATATTTTAGTGATCTATTGCACTGCCTGGTGACCACAGTTAATAACATTTAATAACATACTTTAACCTTCAAAATTGCCAAAAGAATACACTTTTAATGTTCTCAAAATAAAACAAAAAAGATAAATTAGTGAGGTGATGGATATATTAATTAGCTTGATTTAAACTTTCTGTAATGTATACATAGATCAAAACATCGCATTGTACCCGTAAATATACACAATTATTATTTGTCAATTAAAAATAAATTTTGACAATCTATGTGCTGTCAGAGACTGTATAGGTCACCCTAGAGGGGGAGAGTAGCTTGAGGGGGCAGAGGTGGGGACTCTGGGGAATGGTAATGACATGTCCCTTTATTTGGATACAAATTGCATAGATTTGTTCAGTCTGTGAATGTTCAAACTTGTATATTTATGATACGTGCAAATCTTTGCACATATTACATTAAAAATTTTTGGAAGACCCAAAGGTCTGATAAAAGACCCAGGCACATGTGTGTAAGAATGTAACGTATGTATGTGTTCCTACATGCCACACAGGCATGCACAGAACGCTGCTCTTACAGAGGGCTTAATAAACTTAGCAAAAATATTTTAAAGCTGAGCACTGAAATTCCTTGTGTCCTCTGTGCTGACTTGCCCTTTCTCATAATGCTATTTGAAGTCACACAAAGTTTGGTATTTTGGCATTTCAGCACATTTCTCTTCTCTCGGTGGAGGAAAAAAGGAAATGTCACATGAAGACTTATATACCTCAGATGCGATTCTGCAAATGGTTCTTAATCATCCCCAGTTCTCATCTCGGAGCCAGTCTTCTTGACTGAGAGGACTTATTTTTAGACAGCTTCGCAGTTGACAGTTGAGAATCCAGCCACTCCACCCTCCTCCTCCCCTCTCTCTGCCAGATCCTGCTCAGTTGGGAATTTACATTTTAAACTGTCCCACAAGCATTTATAATGATGTTGGGAATGAGTTGATGTGGAAAGCACAACCATAGAATTGGACAAAAACTGGTGTTTGCAACGGAACATTTAAAAACTGAAATAATGACCATTTCCTTTAAAACTGAGGCTTTAAGAATAAGAAATGAGCTATGAAATTTTCACCTCCAAGTCACTGGATCGAATTACAATTTTAAACCATAAGAAATATTAATCTCAAAATTAAGAATCAGTTTTTTCTAAATGAAGCACCCAACTATACACTATAAATCAGTGGCCCTCAAAGTGTGGTTCTCCAGACTAGAGGCAGTAACATCCCTTGGGAACATATCGGAAATGCACATTCTCAGGCCTACCTGAGACAGACTGAATGGGAAACTGAGAATGGGGCCCTGCCACCCGTGTTGTAACAAGCCCTTGAGGTGAGTATGAGGCATGCTGAAGTTTGAGAATCACAGCTATCAACAAGTGTTCTATAAAGAGTTAAAAGATAACCATCGTGTTGCATCATGCAAATACATTTTTCGCATATTTAAATGAGTATAATAGCATATCCATTAGCATTTTTTTTCCTTAATCTCTTGATAAACCAGACGTAGTTAAGGACTATCTGGCAACCCAAACTACCTTCATGTACAGAGACAGGGATGTGAGTCGGGGTATGTGTGTTTTCGTGCAGAAGCCCGGCCTGTATTGGGCCCATGGGGCACAGCAGTCTGCCTCTGTACACACTGTTGTCCACTATAACCTGCAATTATTTCATTTGCTTGGGTTTGAAAAATTCTTTCATTTTCAAAATTCTGTCTACACCTAGAGACTTGTGGTAACACCCCAAAATAGATCTACAAGTCCATAAATATAGCCCAGTTAAACACAAGTTAGCAGGTGAAAGTTTAAATTTTTTTTCAGGTGAAATTATGAATATTGGAAAAATTTCCCAGAGAGGGTTTTGGAGTTAAGTCAGCCTAATGCCATTGAAGAAAACCAACTTGAGCCGGGAAGAGAGAGGACCTTTGGATTCAATTCCCCGTGGGAAAAGCACCATCATTTAGGTTTAGATTTAAACATTAATTGAGTATTCATAATGTGTCAGGCTCTGTGATAGTATTTTATGTAGTATGAACATCAGAGTTCTCTGATAGGATGGTACAGCTCCATCTCCCCTTCCTGGAAACATAATTACCCTGTAGCAGGAGGACCGTTATAGCAAGTGACAAAAATCCTACTTGAATTAGCTTAAGGAAAAAAAGGAAAAGGAGGAGGAGGAGAAGAAGAAAAAGGATAGGAGGGAGAATAGGGCTTTGGGATTTTATTGGTGATCAAGTTTGGAATTTGCATAACTGACTCTAACACCATCTGTCATTGCTTCTGTTTTTGTTAGCAGCACTCTCTCTGTTTCTCTTTTTAAAACTGTTTTATTGAGATATAATTCACATGCCAACAATTGAAACATTTAAGGTATACAATTTAATGGCTTTGGTGTATCCACAGAGTTGTGCATCCATCACTATAAGCAATTTAAGAATATTTTCATTACTCTAAAAAGAAACCTTGCTCCCCTTAGTCATCAATCCCGTAACCCCAACCCTTCCCATCACCCCAAGTACCAGGAAACCGTTAATCTATGTTCTGTCTCAGTAGATTTGCCTTTTCTGGATATTTTATATAAATGAAATCGTACAACACATGATCTTTTGTGACTTGCCTACATCACTTAGCATAATGGTTTTAAGGTTCATCTGTGGCATAGCATGTGTTGGTAATTTGTTCCTTTTCATGACTGAATAATATTCCATTGTGCAGATAGGCCCCTTTTTATCTATTCGTCAGTTGGCAGAAGTTTGAGTTGTTTCTGCTTTTTGACTATTATGAAAAATGCAAGCAGCACTCTCATAAAACAATCTCTCCAGGTGGCAGGAATCTAGCCATCGCCAGTCCTGTGTTCACTCCAAGTCCCTAAAAACTTCACGATCGATCAGAAAGAAGTAAAATCTTCCTTATGACTTTCAGATACAAAAGACACAGGGGAGAAATATGATCGGCCTCACTCAGTGCAACTCTCAAACAAGCTAAAGGACCAGAGAGACAAGACACCTAACAAGACAGCCACTGCTATTCAGACAGATCGCTTGTCTAGAGCAGATGATGAAAAGTTTCCAAAAAGAAGCAGGGTAGCATAGACATGGCTACTGTGGGAACATTTAGTTGGGCAACCTCTCCCATTTTTGTCTACTTTAACTCTTTTTTGCATCTTCCCTGGACCTCAAGCATATGAAGTCAGGAGATTTGACCTCGTTAGATGTGAAAGCATAAGGCTACCAGCTCTACAGTCCTTCAGAAAGGGCTTAGAATCCTCAAGAACAAAGTACCATGGGGTGGTTCAGATTTTCAAGCAAGGAAACTATGCAATGTGAAGGGAATTTATCCAGTTAGTCAACTACCAGCTATGTATTACATATCTGTATACTAGCAGTTAGATACCATGCTAGGTAGCAAAGCTAATAAGACCCACAAAATGATTTCGGGACTGTAGTTGATCTTGCTAAGGTTTTCTTTTCTTTCTTGCTGTTTCTTCTGCCTCTCTTTTTAATTCATGGTGGCCTCTGTGTATACATTCTCAACATAGTGCGCCCCAGGGTTCCAAAGTTGTAGATTTGTACCACTGTCACTCATCCAAGTTTGCTTTGTTCTACGGCATCAGAATGCAACAAGCGCTTAAAGACTAGGCTTCAGCCCAAGAAGAGAGAACAAAGAACTCTCAAATCTGGAACAAATCCACACTGGAAAACCACACAAAGGTGACTAGGCACTAGGGGGTTTCTTTTAGTTTTGTTTTTACTAAAGGTAAGAATTAAACTTAGTAAGGAGAAATTTCAAAAAGGACAAGACCCTTAGATTATGTGATTCTGACTATATTCTGTGGCATTTCACCTTTTCTTTGTGGAACATCACCACCCCTACTATCACTGCCCTGAGAAATAGTCCCCTTTAAAAGTCTGGCTAAATAAAATTAATGAAAAGAAAAGTCTATTTAAGCTCAGACAAAACTTTTAGCAAAGTTGAGTCAGCAAACATTATTGGGGAACAATATGAAAATAAATAAACATATCAGAAATAACATTGGCTCTGAAGCTCATCAAAAGTGTTCTAGCACTTCTTATCCATGGGAGCTTGAAAAATTCATTTATACTCTTTTAGCCTTTTTTTTTTCTGGAAAATGAGGTTAATAATACATATCTCATAGGCTTATACTGTGAGTTAAAGAAGATTATTCATTTGACAAATATACACTAAGTGACTATTAAGTATCAGACACTGTTTTAGATAAAACAATCACACAAACACACACACAAAATCACACCTTTATGGAGCTTACATTGTAGTAGGGGAAGAGAGACAATAATATTCAATAGGTAGAAGATATGGGCTCTATGTATTTTACATAATGAGCTAATATGTGTGTCTTAGTCTGTTTTGTGCTGCTATAACAAAATACCTGAGACTGGGTAATTTATAAATTTTATAGTTCTCATAGTTCTGGAGGCTGGAAAGTCCAACATCAAGGTGCTGGCATCTAATAGGAGCCTTCCTGCTGCCTCCTCACATAGCAGAAGAACAGAAGAGAGTGAACCCACCCCCGGAAGCTCTTTTTATAGCAGTATTAATCCATTTATGTAGGCGGAGCCCTCATAAACTAAACATCTCACATTAAGCCCCATCTCCCAATACTGTGGCACCAGGGATTAAGTTTCCAGCACACACAAATTTTGGGGGACACATTCAGATCTTACGAATGTGTTTAGCCACATCTAAAAAGAAAAATAAAGTAAATAAAAAAAATAAAGTAAAATTACCATATGAAAGCTATCTGCAGTTTGTACCTGTCACCCAAGAATGTACTTTTGGAGAAATTTGGCTCTTTTATCTGAGAAGGCCATTTCAAGGGTGGACCTAGCTATCCAGAGAAAAGCCAAATCCCATTTTATAAAGACATTCTGGAGAATGAAGAGTTAGATTTCTGTGCAAAGGCTGGTCTGGGACATTAAGGCCGGTTGAAGGAAACTTGGCCTAAGTCATGAGTACACAGTTGAGGGAGATGGACTGTCCCCTGCCCAGGGCAGCAGACTGGTAGCCCAGAAGGAAGCAGCCAATAGCTGACCCCCTGTGAAGGAGCTTGGTTTATGGTTTCAGAAGTAGAGGTATCTGATATATGGTCTGAATTTTCTATCTTGACATTGTAATTGCTTTATGATATTCTCAAGCCATTTGTAAAGTTTTATCATACACTAAAAATAGGTGGTAAGTATGCTTTCTGGGAAACAGAGAAAAGTTTTTGTTTACACTTGGAGTGCCTCAGGGTGGAGAGAAGCCAGCAGGGGTTGATAGAAGACAAGAAGTATGGAGAGAAATGCCTGGAGAAGTCTAGCATGACAGATAATGAAAGTCAAGATTAGAGGACTAAGAGTGCCTTTTCTGGCAAGTGTCAGAATTATTGAGAAAGGAGAAACTCAGGAAGATGAGAACCTGTGGGATGGAGCCTCAGGTTACATTTGTTAAGCATTTAAGAGAAACCCCAAAGGCAGAATTGGAGAACATTATGAGCACATATCTAACATTCTAGACACATAGTAGACATGCAGTAAATGTTCATTCCCTTCTTCCTTCTCCTTTATTTTCATAATAAAATGATAGGAGAAAAACAAAGATGTGAGAAAGTGCTTACCCAACAACGTAACCAGGAGCTACCAGAGTTAATTTTCCTATAAGGCAAAATGGATTCAAAATGCTTATATGAGTTTTCAAGGCTCCTTGCTTCCTAGTTTTTGTCTTGTTGCCACAAGATAGATCCCATTTTTCTTTTTGCTAGATAAGAGTTGGTATCCAAATGGCCTTGTCTTTGTCCCTTGTGAGGTTTAAGCAGATTCCCACTGGGTGACAATTTCAGTTCTGGTTCCTGGTTGTAAATATCTTCCCTCAACATAATTAAGGGAAGCATTATATTTGATGACATGCATGGTGTCATCTCTAAGACTAATCTTGCTTGCTAAATACAGGATGGCCTGACCATATGACCACTATCCAAAGAGTAATTCAGTACTACGGTCCCCAACCTCAGGCCACAGCCCAGTACCAGTCTGTGGCCTGTTAGGAACTGGGCAGCACAGCAGGCGGTGAGTGGTGGGGAGCCCGCAAAGCTTCATGTGTATTCATAGCCACTCCCCATCACTCGCATCCCCGCCTGAGCTCTACCTCCTGTCAGATCAGTCACTGTCTCCCATCACCCCCAAATGAGACCATCTAGTTGCAGGAAAACAAGCTCAGGACTCCCACTGATTCTGCATTATGGTGGGTTGTATAATTATTTCTTTATATATTACAATGTAATAATAACAGAAATAAAGTGCACAATACATGCAATGTACTTGAATC
>CAUYRT010032353.1:0-10786 GCA_963574885.1 Lepilemur ruficaudatus | reverse complement strand
CCAGAACCTGGCCATGCTGCCATCCTGATCTCAAACTTCCAGCCTCCAGGACCATGAAAAACAAATTTCTGCTTTTTAAGCCACCCAGTCTATGATAGTTTGTTATGGTAGCCCAAGCTGTCTAAGACAACATATCTTAGTCCATTTTCTGCTGCTATAGAGAATACCACAGACTGGGTAATTTATTAAGAAAAGAGATTTGAGGCCAGGAGCAGTGGCTCACACCTGTAATCCTAGCACTCTGGGAAGCCGAGGCGGGAGGATCGCTCAAGGTCAGGAATTCGAAACCAGCCTGAGCAAGAGCGAGACCCCTTCTCTACTAAAAATAGAAAGAAATTAATTGGCCAACTAAAATATATATATAAAAAATTAGCCGGGCATGGTGGCGCATGCCTGTAGTCCCAGCTACTCGGGAGGCTGAGGCAGAAGGATTGCTTGAGCCCAGGAGTTTGAGGTTGCTGTGAGCTAGGCTGACGCCACGTCACTCTATAGCCCGGGCAACAAAGTGAAACTCTGTCTCAAAAAAAAAAAAAAAAAAAAAAGATAGTGCCTTCAATTCTCTTCCCACCCTTCATTTGCTTGTATGTCACCTGCTATTATCCTGTAGGCAAGCTTCCCCAGGCAGAGCAAGACAGGGCAGGGCAAGGCAGGGTATACCTGCCAACTTACTATCACCTCAGCAATTCAAATAGTCACCTGAAACAACATGTCTTCTTCATCACAGTAAAATTAAGGAGCTGTGAAACACACCAGCATTCTTGTCTTAGACATTGAAGAATCATAGAACTTATGAACATATCAAGTACTCCGAAAATCATTTGGCCCAAACCTCTCATTTCAAATGCAAAAAGAATGAGAGCCAAGAAAAGTATGGTTAGCAAGCATAGGCTTAAAGCCATGTTTCCCGATTTAGAGATCATATGTGCAGTGCGTTGCACAAAATTTTTAGGAGAATAAAGACCTGATCAACTGCATTTATTTCAGAAAATAGTTACACATCTACTTTTTGGCAAGCATTGTGCTAGAGGCAATAGAAACATGAGCAAGAACAGCGTCTGTCCCCAAGGAGCTTCTAACCTCGGGATGGGAGAAAAATAACACCAACATGTGAGATAACTATAATGTAAGCAAGAGTAATGTATGTGTCATAGAGGTATAGGTGGTGGGGATAGAGACATGACAGTCAGTCAAGGATATCAAGAAAGGATTCATGGAATGAGTACCATTTGCAGTGGACTTTGAAGATGAGTGAGATTTGGGTGGGTAGAGATGGGGGATAAAAAATTCTAGACGGAGGAAGCAAAAGTCAAGTCAGAAATGTGGGAATATATAGATTGCATTTGAGGAAGAGAAAATCATTTGGTTTGGTGAGAAAATCCTGCAAGAATAGGCCAGAATACTACAGGTGAAGGGCTTTAGATGTCTGTGGCTTTGGTATTTAATTCTCTAAGTAAAGAGGAATGCCTGGTTTGTGCAGAGAAGATGTGGGACTTTGCCTGGCTTGGTGTTTTCCAGTGCAGACTGGCCAGAAGGTAGAGCCACCCTTTACCTTCTATGTGAAGGCATTGCATGAGATGGATAGGAGGAAGGCATGTCCCTTGAATGAGGCGGGAACAGACTGGGAGATCCAGAGTGGTCTATGAGAATGTGGGGCTAAAGTGGTACAACACAAGCATAGCCAGAAGAATTGTTAAATGTGTGAGCCAAGAGGGATCAGATATCATCAGGGTGAGGCTATAATTGCAAAACTTGCAGCCAGTTTAAGAACCAGGAAGGCCAAGAGATGTCCTCAGCAGTGAGCTAGGAAGCAAGAGGAGGGTGAACCAGGATATTCAGGAAACTCTACAAACAAGAGGCTCATTAGTCTGGACTATTCTCTTATGCTGATCATCAAGGTGGAACATATGGAAATTAAATTGGTATGATGGATAAAAAGTTCCAACGTTAAGTGCTAGAATAAGATGCAAATTTTCAAAGGAAACACTCAAGCACTGGTTTGGTTTCACAATTCTAAAAACACCCAACCCATAATAAGGGTGTGATGGGTTGGGTTTATGTGTCAACTTGGCTGAGCTACAGGCCCCAGTTTTTCAATCAAACACTAATCTAGGTGTTGCTGAGAAGGTATTTTGTAGCTGTGATTGAAGTCCATAGTCAGTTGATGTGAAAGGAGATTATCTAGGTAATCTGGGTGGGCTGGATTTGATCAGTTGAAAAGCTTGAAGAGCAAAGCTGAGACTTCCCTGAGGAAAAAGAGATTCCACATGTGGAGTACAGCTTCAGCTCCTGCCAGAGAGTTCCAGCCTGCCCTTCCTGATGGTTTTTTCTCTCTGTATTTGCCTAGCCAGCCTCCACAGTCATGTAAGTCAATTGGTTGCAGTAAATCTCTTAATATATTAATATAGCTCCTATTGGTTCTGTTTCTCTGGTTGAACTCTGAATGAGTTGAAAGAGGAGTGTTTAAGAGACAATTTAGTGTGGAAGATTTCTTTATAGAAAGGTGTGTTTTGATTTCCTTCCCTTAAATGAGATGGGGCTTCAATGGGACCCACTAAGAATTGGACATGTGCTCCATGAAGTTAGGGGCAGCATAGATTGATAACAGCTCCTGAGGATGAGGGTTGGTGGGCTCTCCTTTAACAAAGGAGCCACCTAAAACCAGGACAGAGACTTCTAAGTAAAGACATAAACTGAATATACACTGACATTTGCTCCCTTGTGAAAACTGACTAAAATGATACTAAGTGGATTTTCTAAAAAGTCATAAATCCATAATGATAGGAAGCCTAAGAAAAGGAACAACAGGAACAAAATTTTGTTGGGAAGGAAATAAAAGAGTGACCAAAAATACCTAGCAGAAGGATCTGTCAGTATCTTCTGAATACATAACCAGCTATCTGAAAAGAAAAATTCTTCTACAATGATGTCCTACACATGCCTCTTCCTTCAACAAGGTCCATACCATTTTTATGTTCCTTTTCTGGATTTCACAAGGACCAATTAAAAAAAGACATAGGCACAGGCGGATTACAGCACATACCAGATAAAAGTCCATATTTATAACCTCCGAATACCAATATGGGTAATGAAATAACATTAGAGGTTTTTTTTTTTTTTAACATAAAATGTCCTGACATTTCAGAAAGGTACAATTATCAAGAGTTAGTAATTGTATCAGACAACAGTCTGGCTGATTTAAACAGAAAAGGGATTTACCAAAATGAGACTGGACATCTCAGAGAATTTCAGGGAAGGCTGAAGAACCAGGATTGGAGAACGCGCAGAAAAGAAGGATGGCTGGTCAGTCAGCACAGCAGCCACAATCACACCAGTCAGGAAGGACCTGCTGGCTCTGCAGGACACTGGTGCTTTGGCTTGCACCACTGATCCCGAATACGTTCTGGGCCTTTGCCCCTGGAAAATGGACAGTTCAGCCATGGTAGCTACTGTCAGAAACAACTGTCCACTTGCCTTTCTTCTTTGCAACACTAGCTTCAGATCCACAGTCCCAGGTGGATGCGTGTGACATGCTGAACCAGGTCATGTGCTTTCCTCTCCAACTGTTAGGTGATCTGGGAAAGTGATTATCTGGTGTTCCCATCTTCTGATCATGGGACCAAGACAGCAAGGAGCATTCATGGGAAATTCTCTAAATGTAGAAAAGAGATCCACATGCTAAGAAGTCAAGAGAAAAAAAAAGAGAAATGTGCACAACAACTATTTTTAGTTTTAGTGCAAATAACCAAATGTTTGCATGGATTAAAATAGTCATGCTTAAACCCACAATTTTATATTCTATAGTGCTTTTATGCATACCAGAGAGATAAAACACAAAGTTCTACTTATAAAGAATTACAGTCCTCAAAACAGAAAGCTAATATAGCAATAAATGTTTTTTTTTCATTCCAACTAGGAGAACAACAAAGTAAGGAAATATCTAAACCAAGAAACGTTAATAGTAAAGTTCTCATGTTTACTATAGTATATCTTTTTACTGCCTTTTTAACTAGAAGTGTTTAATATGTGACTATAGTGATTTAGAATCCTTTTCTCAGCTCAGAAATTGAGCCTCAAGCTAATATTCAAAATGGGAACCAAGCTTTCCATATTTTTTCTTCCTATCTTTTTCTTCAGTATTTAGCTTTAGTAACAATGTTGATAACAGTACTGGGCATATTAATTATTCTTTATTTTAATATTTGCTACAATTTGGGACTCTCATTTTGCGAGTGAGGTTAGGCTGGAATATAAAAAACTAGTATTGTAGCTGGGCATCGTGGCTCATGCCTGTAATCCCAGCAACTTGGAGGCTGAAGCCGGAGGATCACTTGAGGCCAGGAGTTCAAAACCAGCCTGGGTAACATAGTGAGAGCCTGTCTCTAAAAAAATTTCTTTAAGTTAGTATGTTAAAACAAATTTTGCATAGTAGCATTTAGTGCACTAGGCTGGAAGCCATGAGTTAGAGCTCCCACATTTTTTTCCACATATGGGAAACACACTATTAATCCTGGACAGGACATACCTGCATGTGTCAAAGATATTCTCAAGTAAAAAGTGCTTTTTTACATGTGTGTGAACTGACTTTCCATATTCTTGATTACATATTTTATTTGCCTGTACTCTTCCAGGCAATCATATTTGAAACTGGCATTCTGATTGTATCATAAGAAGCATCACAAGCTTGGTTGATGTGAGTTTACTTCTGAGCCCAGAAGGCCAAGCACCAAATCTTTGAGTGTGTTCACTTCTTCAAAGAAATCAGTGCTGTGTTGTGAGGCCTCTTTGGAGATGTTGCCCACCTTCCCTTTCCAATCTCTGAACACACTGTGTTTTTTATGGTATACAGAACACTGGAAAGAACATGAGTTTTTGCATAGAAGACCTGGGTTTGAATCCCAGCTTTGCCATTTACTGTGTGCAATACTGTGTGCATTTACTTCAATTCTCTGAAGCTCAGATAGCTGGCTCTTTCCACCATTTATATCTCAGCTAAAATGTCACAAGAAATGGATGTTTTCTTAACCACCTCATGTATCACCATCCTCCTCCCCAGCCAATCATATGCCATCCTATTATCTTGCTTTATTTTCCTAATATTAACAGTATTCTGTCTGGAAATATTTAAATTTATTTATGAAATTATTTATATATTTGCTACACATTTCTCTGGCTCCTCTCCATGCCACAAGAAAGTAAACTCTATTGGAACAAGGACTTTCTTTGTCTTGCTTCTGATAGCTAACTTTGTAGGATAAGCACTTGAATAAGCACAAGCATGGAGTCTTTCTGAGAAAAATGGCAACATAAAGGAGAACATTCTCGAAAGATGGCAAGTATAATATAGTGCACTAAAGACATTAACTGACTTCTTAGATCCAATTACGATGGAAGCAAAACCAACTTCCTGGATTTTTCATTTTGTGAACCAATTGGTTAAGCTAATTTGTATTGATTTCTCTTCTTTGCAGCCAAGAGTATTGACCAATATACCAGTAAATGGAATCTCCAAATTAAATCAACCAGCAACCAATCAACCCAAACCAATTAGGGTTTCAAGGGAGTGTATTACCATAAAACCCCAAGCCTGGCAGGGGAGTCTTATGATTATTGAACCTCTAAGTACCCCTCTCCCCACAGGCATCCACAGGCAATGTAGGAAGTAGGCTGCTGAAAAGAAACAGCTCCTCGCAGGTGACTCCTCCACATGACTGATAGTTATCACCTACCCCTCAGCCATTTGCTCCATGTTCCTTATAAACAGAATCTTGAATATTTTTTAGGGGAAGCTAAAGCTAATCTTGATACATGTGTTTCCCCTATAATGACTGATTTAGGAAAGGGCATGTGATGCAATTCTGCCAAATGAGATAGGAGGAGAAGTCCACAGGGGGCTTCTGAAAAAGTTCTCTCTGTTCTTCCAAAGAAATTTAGGCAAGGATGCCCTTTTCCCCTCTTCTGGCATTTGGACATTGTTGTGTGAGAACACAATGCTTAGACTTGTTGCAATCATCTTGTGATGTGAAGGAAAAGTCTAAGACAAAAGTCAAATAAAGCCATGGGGGTGGAGAAGCAGAATCATAGCAAGGTCTATGCTTAGCAGCCACAGCTCTTGCTCCTCCTGCACTATGGTATGGGCACCTTTCCTTGAGGCCCTGGGAACCACTGAAGTTCTCTTTCATGCTCTATTAGTATTGTGCTGTTCTTGTATAGAGGTATTTCCCCTATCTTCTTCCCAAGCACTGGAAGGATGAACTACAGTCCATTCATCCTTTCCTCATGTGGCCATTCCAACAAGTTTTTCTCTCAAAAATCTACAGACCCAAAGCAGGCACCAAGCGCTGTGTTTACATGTGCTTCTCCACTTCCCTGGGGTATGTTTGTCAAACTCTTCCAGAAATTGGCCTTTTTGGCCCCACAGTGCTCATCAGGCAGCAGTGGGATGGGTCTGTAGACCCTGCAGCTCAGCAATCAGCCAGTGAGGAAGAGAAATGTCAGTCTCAACTTCTCAGCAAAAGTTCCAAACCTTGTAAAAACTTGATGAAAAAGAAAATTAAAGAGAAAATTTTTTATAAAAATGTAAAATATATTTAATAAATATTAAAAAAAAATTCCAAACCTTGATTTGTGCTGGCGGGAACAGGGAAAGTACCAGTTTCCATTCTTTCCCTGGGCAGGAAGAAATTGCCTTCCTCCCAGGGCTAATGACTCTGTCCTCCCTCCCTTCCCACCCTCACCATTGCTACTTCTCTTAGATTGTGGAGGTAGAGCAGGTGGTGGTTGATTACAGAAAGGTTTTTCTTTCACCAATTCCAAAGCCTTGCAAAGGAATATCTGGCCCCAGTATTGCTCTTTTAAGGCAGCAGTCCCTGGTCTTTTTGGGTTTCATAGAAGACTCTGCCCTTGCTCAAAGGAGAAAAGGGGGAGAAAGGGAGAGGGAGCTCAGGCGGTGTTGGGTGACAGTTCCTAACAGGTCCCCCCCACACCCGGGGGACCACAGTTTTAAGGTATTTAGTGTCTCTTTATTTCTCAGCTTTCAGCCTCAATGTTCATGCCTACTTATGTCCTCCAAATAATCTAGGATGACTCACTTGTAACCACATTGCATAATTCATGCTGTTTGTGAGCTGGCTGCTGCACTAACACATTCCTCCCACAGACTACACGTGAGGGAGAGTGAAGGTGGTATGTGCTTTCAGTACATTGAGTCTACAGTGAAGGCCCTCCCTAATGTCCTGGAAACTGGATCATCTGCTAAGGACTAAGCTTTAAAAGTTGACACATACTGGAGCAGATATAGAAAAAGTCACTTTAAAAAAGCTAAGGCAGTTTAGACTTAACCCAGGCAGTTAAGACTAGACTTTGACCTAATTGATAGTACTAACTTGCTTAGCGAATTGAAGGCTAGAAGCGGAGATAGTCACCCACAAAAAAGGAGAGTCATAGATATCAATATTGGCAGTGTCCAAATAAGTATGGTCCACAGAAGAAAAGAGTTTAGGAATGGACTTCAAGTACTTTGATCTCATTAGCAAAGCCAATCTTAAAGTGGCATGGGTGAAGGCAATTGGTAGCTTTATGACCTTGACATATATCTACTCTATTGGGAAGACCATCCTATTAAGAAATGGTTGCATCTTATTATCTCAACATGATAGCTGGAAAGAGCTGTATTTCTAACTGTCTTCTCAAATTCATGTTTACCAACAAAGGTTTTGAGGATAAACTTGGCTTCCTAGTTAGGTTAACCTAGAGAGTACAACTCTAATTAGTAAACTGGTATTCTGAGTTTATGCATCATCATCATAAACTTGGTTAAGGTAGTGTGCTCCTCAGAAATGGATTTGTTAGCAAGCTGGAAAAAGAAATCTTCTGAGCTCATGTGTCAAGGACCAAGCCTTTTCAATGGTAAGATTCCCCAGTGTATTAAACGCTGTCCTTTGAGGCCTTTTGGGAGAAGTTACCTACCTTCCTTTATTCAACATCTACCACTCCAATTCAATCCACCCTATCTTTAAGCACAAAAATGTATGTTTTTCGACATAGAATAATGGAAGGAACATGGGTTTTGACATCTGAAGATCTAGGTTTAAATCCCAGTTTTGCTACTTTGTAGTTGAGTAATTAGTAATTTGGAACATGTTACCTAACCTCTCTGTGCCTCACTTTCCTCATTTGCAAATTGGGGCTTACCCAGTGGGGCTGATGGGAGGGATAACGTATATAAGACACTTATTACAATCTCCAGAAAATAGTAGATGCTCAGTGAACATGCATTACAAATGTCGACAAGTGAGAGGTAGATTACTCTCAGGATCACAGTGTGGGAGGACACTTCATTGAACTCACTCCTTTTCTTGCCAGTGGTATAGAGAAAACATTGTACCCTGCTCCATTAACATTGCTTTTTACTTGAAAAACCCAGCATATGGGAGGTTTCACTGTTACTTAACACAACTTCTCGAACTCCTGACCTTGAGCGATCCACCCACCTTGGCCTCCCAGAGTGCTAAGATTACAGACGTGAGCCACCGCGCCTGGCCACAACTTCGACTTACTTTATCACTCTTGATTAAAGTTTCAGTTCCCATTTTGTGCAGTTTATAGATCCCTTTCCCTGAAATGACTTTCCATCTCCCTCCTTTTCCTCCTGCCCCTGGTACACAACCCAGATAATTCCTGTTTGTCCTTCAAATCTCACATGGAACTTTGTTTGCTGTCCTTCAAACAGGCTGAGCCTGTTCCTGTCTCAGGGCCTTTGCCTTTGTTGGTCCCTCCCCTTGCATCACTTTGCCCCCAGAGCTTCCCAGACTGGCTGCTTCTCATCCTTTAAGTCTCAGCTTAAGTGCCACTATTTCAGGGAGAAAGCATTCCTATCCAACTCATGTACTTACCCAACCCACAGTCATTTTCTATCTCATTAACTGCGTTATTTTCTTCATCGGATCATCACTACCTGAAGAAATGTCAGCTCATTTATTATTTTTCTTACATAATGTTCTGTCTTCTCCCACTAAGCTTGACTGGATCAGAACTTGTCTTTTTTTTTTTTTTTTTTTACCACACATGACCCTTGAATCTAGAACAGTGCTTGACACACAGTGGTGTTCAATAAAGATTTATGAACGTGATAAATGAGTAACTATCACCTGCTCTGGGAAGCCTTCCTTGACTCCCAGGCTGGATTAGATACTTTTCCTTTGAATTTCCATTGTCCTTTGGGCATGTTTCTTGGTATTAGCACTTGAATTACAGTGTACTTGCTAATTGTGCTATTTTAAAAATACCTCTTATGTATCCTCCCATGTAACAATCCTTTCAGAGGCATGATGGGAAAGAGGAAGGATAAGAGGTAAAACCCTAAAGGGGAGCAGTGTTGAAAACAATACTGGGTTGTCAGTGTGGGAATGCTAAATCAGTGGGCTTTTCAATCTACTTCTAACTCAGAACTTTCCAGGGGTCTGGAGAGAGGAGAATATCTCCTTGGGAACCACAAACCTACACTGGAGTAGCAGTAGAGTAGAATGGTGTCATTGTGCAGTCAGGTGTCGACTGGGCTCTGAGCCTCCCTCAGCTCCTGAGTGGTGTGGAAAGACTATGGAAGTTACTCATGTCATGGTTAGCAGAGTTGAGGGATTTTGTTGCAAAAAAGGCATCAAATGAAAGCTGTTGTGAGCCTTAGGAATCTGCAACACAAAGAGAACCAAAGCAGGGCCCTGGTCAGCAAAGGACCAATACATGTGGGGCTGAGCCCTCTCTTCTGATATAACATCAACCCAGTCAGCTCTGTAAAACCCAGATGCCATCTTGCCAGGTAGAGGGCTTGAGGAGAAATAGCCCTGACAGGGAATTAAAATTTAATTGACTGAATAGTTAGGCAAAGAAGCTGTTTAAACTGGAAGAGGCAGAGATATATTTAGTTGACAAATTTGAGGTTCTTTCCACTCCACCCCCTCCTACTCATTAGTTAGTGAAATAGAGACTGTAAAGGTCATATTCCTTACAAAAAGTAAAGGATTGGTGCCTTTTACTTTTGAGTTTTATTTAATATATGAAATCCAGCCCCTTGCCTATTTATTTTTCTCTTCTTCCCTCTCCTCTACTCGTTAGACTATGCACTCTTCGAGGACAGAGTCTGTCTTCCAATTGTGTATTCCCATTTTCCAGCACAAATGAGAGCCACATTTTCCAGTAGCCACATTACATTTTCTAGTAGGCACATTAAAAACTCAAAGAGAACAGGTAAAATTAATTTTAATACTATATTCTATTTAACTCAATATAACCAAAATATCATTACATGTAATCAACGTAAAAATTATTAATGAGATTAAAAAAATTGGGGGGGATGGGCGCAGTGGCTTATGCCTGTAATCCTAGCACTCTGGGAGGCTGAGGCGGGCAGATCTCTCAAGGTCAGGAGTTGGAAACCAGCCTGAGCAACAGTGAGACCCCATCTCTACTAAAAATAGAAAGAAATTAATTGGCCAACTAAAAATATATACAAAAAAATTAGCCGGGCATGGTGGCACATGCCTGTAGTCCCAGCTACTTGGGAGGCTGAGGCAGAAGGATTGCTTGAAGCCCAGGAGTTTGAGGTTGCTGTGAGCGAGGCTGACGCCACAGCACTCACTCTAGCCCGGGCAACAGAGCGAGACCCTGTCTCAAAAAAAAAAAAATTTTTTTTTTTGGACTAAGTCTTTAAAATTTAATGTGTATTTTACATTTATAGCACCTCTCACTTTGGGCTAGCCACCTTTGAAATGCCACATATAGCTTGCCCTTGTCT
>CAUYRT010032350.1:0-39708 GCA_963574885.1 Lepilemur ruficaudatus | reverse complement strand
TTACATATATATGGAGAGATACCATCTTAACAGCATCTTTGCTTCTTTTCCAAAGCTGAATCTCCAATTAGAAATTATCATTAAGAAACATATTCATATTCTCCTTATTTAATACAAAGCAAAGGTAGCTTCAAAAATCTTCAGTAGTCATAGAAAGATTTCTTTTTTATAGCAGTATTTCCTTAAAGGAGAGGATCCTTTATTCCCCAGAGCATATTCATGTGGGGGACCCCAGGTTACCCTATTGGTGAGGATGGCATGACCCTGTGCTTAGAGCCGTGGCACCTACGGTCATGACAGTTGGCTAGAGATGAGCCTGAGATGACCCCTCTCAAGAGTCATCTGACGTCTCTCCTTTCCTGAGCCCAGGGGTGCTAGCAGCTGGTTCTGAGGATCTCTCTCTTGCTTGACTCACATTTAGCAAGATCAGAGTTAGCTATGGTTTAATGAACCACTCTCTCCACCACCCCCCCACCATGTGCCAGCCACTCCACTGGACCCTGTTGCTTTGTTATCTGATTTTTGTCAAAATAATCATCATTCACCTGTTAGATACTTATCTAAGGTTTGTTCTGTGCAAAGGAAGTGTGGTCCTCTTGCTGAGGCCTCTAGCCTTCTCCCAGAGCATCAGTGACCCCTGTGCTGCCTCTGACCCTTTGGTCCAACCTTCCCTCAGGAAGCTTCTGAGGAGAGAAAAGCAAATTATCTGCAGACACTCTGGGGGTGCCTGGTCTTGGTTGTTGCTTCTGCTGGTTTTTTATTTTTTTGAGACAGAATCTCACTCTCTTGCCTGGGCTAGAGTGCTGTGGCATCAGCCTAGCTCACAGCAACCTCAAACTCCTAGGCTCAAGCGATCCTCCTGCCTCAGCCTCCTGGGTAGCTGGGACTACAGACACGTGCCACCGTGCCTGGCTAATTTTTTCTATTTTTAGTTGTTTGGCTGATTTCTTTCTGTTTATAGTAGAGACGGGGGTCTCGTTCTGGCTCAGGCTGGTCTTGAACTCCTGACCTTGAGCAATCGTCCCGCCTTGGCCTCCCAGAGTGCTAGGATTACAGGTGTGAGCCACCGCTCCTGGCCTTCTGCTGTTTTTTGACCATCAGTTGACACTGATAGTACATATCTGTGACATGTTAGAAGCAGACATTTATTCTTACCTCCACATATTACCATCAAAAACCCCTCTCAGTATGTATTTCTATGGCTTTTCAAGAAAAATGAAATTAAATTGGGTCACGTTTCAAGTCTTTCCCTTCTGGACTAGAACTTTCTTTGTGTCGTCCCTGTAGGAGAAGCATTTATGTGGATGCTAAGTGGTCCGTGCCTAATTTCATTTCTTTCATTAGTGAATCGAACCACAAGTATATCATGTGGCCTTTTCATCTCTATTTTGGTTTTCTTGTTACAGGCCTGCCACGTTCATTAAGGATGTGACAAATCCTGAGCATTCACCTTGCAGCTCTATGATCTGAGCCAACCATCACGGCTGTTTCAGCCTATTGACCCCTTGCAGTATCCATCAACACGCGTGAATCAGCGGATCACTGGCGGGGAGCTGAAGATTTGGGAGGGTCCTCTGTGACACTGTCAGCACTAGAGATGGAATCCTTTCCCCCCAAAGCCTTAAAATAACTTACGGTAGCAGCATAGCTTTTATTGTGATCTACTAATATTTAAGACAAAAAAATATTGTATAAAATTAGAATGAAAATTCATATTATTTCATTTTAATTTTTATGTGATTTTTTTAATGTTGTTTTTATGCTGGTACTATCCTTTCTATTGAAAAATGACCACACAAACACTATCCTGTTAAAACAGGCAAGTGAAAAAAATGTAAATGCCCAGCCTTTTCAGAAAACATTACATTTCCAAATGAATGACTTTGTCTTATGATGTATTTTTGTACCCTTGCTAGACAGGTAGTCACATTGCAAGCTCCATGGCCATGGGACATGTCGGGGAAAAGTATTCCATAGGATGTAAGTTACTCTGTACTTGGTGCTATGTCTCTAACCTTTCCAATAGTGCTGTGAGGTTGGTATTATTGTCTTCCGTTTTTTATATGATAAAATGGGAGCTCAGAGGGGTTATATAATTTGCCCAGAAATCATACATTTAGTATCAAGGTAGAGGCTGGATTTGAACTCAGCTCTGTCCGGCTCCAAAGTACATGTGCTCTCTTTAGGCCTATAATACCAACCTGACAGTAGCTTATGTTCTCTTCCAACAAATGCATGCTGGATTAACTTGAATATAATGCAACCTGGAATGTGACTTTTTTGGATGGCTTCAAAATAGATGCACTGTTTTTTTTCTCCTCCTCATTATATAGTGTCTTATATATGTAATATGTAGTTAAAATGTATTTGTTCCTGATATGGACAATTTATGTTTTCTCCTTTTTTTTTCTTAGATTATTCCTTCTTGGGATTGATCAATCTTATTTCTTTTTCTTTCTTTTTTTTTCCTTTGAGACAGAGTCTTGCTGTCACCTGGTCTAGAGTGCCATGGCATCAGCCTAACTCACAGCAACCTCAAACTCCTGGGCTCAAACAATCCTCCTGCCTGAGCCTCCCAAGTAGCTGGGACTACGGGCACATACCACCACACCCAGCTAATTTTTTTTTCTATCTTTAGTTGCCCAGCTAATTTTTTCTATTTTTAGTAGAAACGGGGTCTCGCTCTTCTTCAGGCTGATCTTGAACTCCTGACCTCAAGCAATCCTCCCTCTTTGGCCTCCCAGAATGCTAGGATTATAGGCATGAACCACCACACCTGGCCAATTTTATTACTTTTTTGAAGAACTAATCTTCAGTGTTGGTGATTTTTTCTTTCTATTTAATTGGTTTTTGCTCTTCTCTTTATTATTATTATAGAAATATAGAAATTCTTTATAATTTCTTTGGGTATGTTTACTTAAATTCTCAAGATGAAAGTTTAGATTGTTGATTTTTGAGGCCATTTTCTTTTTTTATACATACATTTCAGTAGTATAAATGTTCTGCTTTGGCTGCAGCTCTTAGTTTTGATATGTCTCTTTTCATTATCATTCAGTTAAAAATATTTTCAAATTTCATTGTTATTTTGAAATGTGTTGCTAAATTTTCAACATCTGGAGATTATCTAGTTTTTAAAAAACGTATTGAATAAAGAATTAATAAACTAACTTGAGACTTATTCAGGGAATTTGCTTAATTTGTTGAAAATTGCATAAATGTTGGAGTCAGGCATTTCTGGATTCATATTTTGTCATCACTCTGTGATCTCAAACAAACTACCTAACCTTTCCAAACTTTGGCTTTCTTTCCACTCAAATAAAGATTATAAATTTGCTCCCATTAAAATGTGGCGAGTACTGAAGAAGACAAGAAAAATTGAATCTCTCACAGAGCTTTGCATATAAGCAAGCACTCGGCCAGCGTTGGTTCCTTTCTGCCTTCCCTGGTTGATGATCCAGTTTCCTTCAAGAGCTCTGCAGCCATAGCCACTGCGGTTGGTCCCAGGGTTCTTCACTAGTCCCTTCTTCACTTAGGTGTGTCTTCATGGGAATTTAGTCTTGGCTGGACACGAGGATGGGTGTTTGGGATCAGTTCTAGTTGAGATTCAGACTTGCCCCAATTAGCTCCATCTGCAGAATGTCTTCAGAAACAGGTCCCTGCAATCTACTGGGTGACCTGGTCGTTTTCCTCTCAAGACTCTTTCACCTTACAGTCAAGCTCGGTTGCTGATTTCACTAATGTCCTTGCTCACCAGGATACCCCTTGAAGTGGCCACCTGTGCTGGAAAAGTTTGTTCTTCACGCCCCCTTCCGAACTTGAAATGGTTATATTAGAAATCAGTTTGTGAGACTTCCCCCAAGAAGACTCATTTGAGTGTTCAAGTTCAGAGCCAGTGGAGACTTTAGGGCAGGCTGGTCCCAAGGTTTTCACACCGTGTTGTAGTGGCCCCAGGGAGCCACAGAGGGGTCGGGGGCTGGGGTCCTTGTGTGTTTTCATTACCGTGATGCCCCATCCCTGCCTCCTTTCTCTCTGTAGTTCCAACTTTGGGTATCTTTTCCATTGACTGTGCAGCCATTTCTAGCCCTAAGGACTTTGTGACCTACATATATAAATAGAAACTGCTCCCCGCCCCTGTATTTCTTTTCTTATAAGTGACTTCTTTTCTGGATTATTGATTACTCATAAATCTCATGTTTTACTCATAAATCTGCTACTCCCGTATTCCTCACTCTGTTCTTGTTTGCTCTACAAAACTTTCTTACCATCCCAGCTTTCACCTACCATCATACTTACGCAAAGGCTGTGAGAATGACTTAGGCCCTAATGCCCATTTTCTAACTTCCTAAGTCTCACTATTTTCCTGGTTGTAATGGTTCTTGACCTTATAATGTTTGAAGCACAATTTCAAATAAAGTTCTGAGATTTTAGGCCGAATACTTGAAAGGACACACACACACACACGCACATAGGTAAGTACATATATGTGTGTGTGTATATATGTATATAGTCATACATCACTTAATGATGGGGATACATTCTGAGAAATGCATCATTAGGCAATTTCGTCATTGTGTGAACATCACTGAGTGTACTTATACAAACCTAGACAGTATAGCCTACTACACACCTAGGCTATATGGCATAGCCTATTGCTCCTAGGCTATCAACCTACACAGCATGTTACCGTACTGAATACTGTAGACAACTGTAACACAGTGGTATTTGTACAGCCAAACATATCCTAAGGTAGAAAAGATACAGTAAAAGTACCATATTATAAGCTTATAACACAACCACTATCATATATGTGGTCTGTCTTGACCAAAATGCTGTCATGCGGCCCATGATTGTATATACGCTTCTGTTACAAAAACAGTGTCTCTCAATCCACAGTATGTACAGCATTCAGTAGTTCTTTCTTTAGCCCTGAGTCAACTTTGTGTCGACCTATTTAGTTTTGTATCCATATCTCTTATATAGCTGGCAGACAGCGCCATCAAATATTTTGGCAAAACACATTGTTTCTTTTGCTTTGTCTTGGCAGCTTTTGTGCCTTTCTTAGCTCTTGTTTGAAACAAACTAAACCCGTGTCTGCACACTCTTGATGCAAAGGACACAAAGCGGCGGCATCGACTAACTTCTTCGTGTCCCATTCTTCCTTAAAATAATTCCTAAATCTGTAACTGATGTTTCTCAGGAAGTTTCCATGTTGCACAGAAGAACTCTGTTTTTGTGAGTTTTTAGAAGGCAAGTAGTTGTATGCACTGGATACTTTTTATGTATGAGAAATAAAAATTGTATAAGTAAAATGTTAAAGTACACCTACAGTGCTAACTTTAAAAGGCATTTTACAAACTCAGTGTTAGGCTAGACATTCTCCAGTTTTTAAAAAAGTAATGAAGCAATTAATTTACTTACACTACTAAGAGTCATCATTGTAATACATTTTTTAAATAATCCATCAAGAACTCAGTAGCTGGGTGCTGCCGTGAGAGGCAGTGGTTAGCTGGGCCTCACCCACACAAAGCACAGCAGCTTTGAACTACTCCCTGGCAGGGCATTTGTCCTTGAACTTGATTCACATAGGTACATGTTGCCATTCGTATTCTCTGGTCAGAATGCAAGTAGCACAAGGTAGTGAAAACCATTCAATTAAGAGGCAAGTGACACATTAGGCAAGTGCATTAAAGTCTGTGAATCTCTAGTTTGCAACATACTTGTAACAAACAAAACTGAATTCTACAAACAAAAAAAAGTATAATAGAGGACTTTGTGGAATCATTCTCTTAAAAACAGTTGTCTCTGGGCTTGGAGAAAGAATTAAGGGGCATGTTAAGTGAGTGATACATCACCAAAGACAACAGGACCTCCTGCCGTCACCCCACGATTGAGTGAGTTAGGCAGCTGGGAAGATGGATCTCCTTCTTGGGTGTGGTTCATGGGTGAAGGAAGTGGGAATAGATCTAATGCTGTGGTCTGTGAAGACCTGAAAATCCTCACTCCTCCTCATCCTTCGATACGTCAAAGAAGGAAGAGTGTTGTTTGCTTTCCAGGTTTGAAAATCATGGGATCTAATGTAATGACATAGCAAAATGTGTGGTTCTTAGTAAGTAGCATAAATGTGAAACAACACTTAAAGACCTGATGCAGAATGTAGACCTGCAGAGAAGAGAAGACTAACATTTATTGTACCAGGCACTTCACATATTATATCAGCCAGTGATCTCAGCTGTGACAACAGAATACAAATCTGCTTTAAAATAAATTTTCTAAAGAACATTGGGAGCTTATAGATTCTCTAGGAGGGCAAGAAAATTTTTTGGAAGACGCCTAGTCCAGAACAACACCCCAAATTGTTCCACTGACTGGTCTCTGCTTGCCCTGGGGACACTTGGCTGTCCCTTTGCCACTGCCAGACACAACCACGCAGTTTCTGGGAATAGAACTGACCAAAGTGGATGGTAAGTGGTGCATGGTTCCTGCTTGCATGCCTTGTCAGCCTCAGGTTCATGGTTGCACAGATCTCTCTGACATGTAGGGTCTGCTACAGGTAAAATGATTAGAACAGCTCTCAGTTTCTCTGTCTATACAATGAGAGTGATAATAGTGCCTACCTTTTAGGTTGTTTTGATCATTAAACAAAACGATATACGCAAAATTCTTAGAATAATATTTAACACATATGAAGAGCTCTATCAGTGTCAGTTGTTAAAATTAAAACAAAACGCTGGAGCGTGTTTTTATTCTGGAGGAAATTCCTTGAAAAGCCTACCTGGTTTAGAAGCTGAGACCCTGAGATCATGAGGGCAGTGGAGAAGAGGGGAGGGGACGGCCCTCGTGCCCATCCACAGGATCGGCTGTAATGTCTCACAAGCTTTGAATCATCCCAGAAGGTTAGAACTTTCCACCCGAGGGAGAAATGGGCCAGGTACTCTGCTAAGACCTTTCACTAACAGCTGGCTCCCGTCCCAAGCTGGATGTTGACAAAAGGTAGCAACAGAGCCCTGCTGTTCCCAAATCTAAGAATTTAATGTTTGTCATTTTCATCCTTCAAGGCAGCTGCGAATACAATAGCCTATGTTGGCATTGTCAATCCAAGCCCCTGCTCTTCTGACCAGGGGCTACGACTATGGTGATAGCTAAGGTGTACAGCTTGCCTTGGTGGAGTGAGGTCAGAGGACAAGGTGTGCTGGAAGTAGAAATGCTCTCCCTGTGTAATCAGCGAACTGAAAGGACACTGGGAAAGGGTAAGCGCTAAGAAGACATGGGGTAGCTAACCCAGAACTTCCATACAAGAACAAATCTACCACTGTGAATAATGCTTAATAATCAGTTTAGTTTTCCCAGAGTTGCCTTCCAGGAAATTTTCCTGCATGGGTAGAATAATCAGACACAAGTTGACTGCTGGAGGGAAAGAAGCCCCTTTGGGAGCTGCTAAGTACCAGATCCTTCTTACTTGTTCACAATCTTATGAGCGTGGCACTGGGCCATAGAGGTCACGAGCTTCTCCAGACACAGCTTTCTCAGCCTGGTAGGAAGGAAGCTCCATGGGTGCTCATCAGGTGTCTTTCCTGCAGTCAGCATTTTAGAACATGACTGAGTCATTGAGTCTGTGCTATCAGATGGGATTATTTAGAAAATATGTTGTTTTTTAAGTGTTGCTCATGACCATTAACATGTCAAGTATTTTTTCATGATAAAAGTGACAAAATAGACATTTCTGATAGGACGGCCTTTCTAATAAACTATCTAACAGAAAAAAATAAACTGTCGAACAGAAAAAAAAGAGACAACTCACAATACATAATTGCCCCTTTGAAGGGAAAGACCACAGCACGACAGCCGCTTACTTGATTAACCACCTGTGGGCTGTAAGAGTTTTGTTTTCACAGCACTCGAAAAGAACTGAGCAGCTAGAAAGAGTGTGATGCTTCTCCAGTTCCTCCCAGGCCATGTTCCAAGGGGACCTATGAGCCATCCTCACAGAGAGGAGAATAAAACCAAGAAAAGAAAAAACAGATGCAGCTGTTTCACAGCTGCATTCTGCTGTCAGCTTGTAATCACACTTTTTTTCTTTCTCTTTATCCGCATAAAAACCCTAAACCCCTTACCCTCTCTGCTGGCACTTCTCCTTTCTTTCTCCTGTGCCATGCCCTTCCCCTGCTTTGGGAAGTAAAATAAACCTTCTTCCTTTAAAACTATTCTAATCTTTGTGTGGAGAATTCTTTTTCATTCTGTGCTATGAGCCCCACCCTAACAATTTCTA
Source organism: Lepilemur ruficaudatus (assembly GCA_963574885.1). Classification (NCBI taxonomy): domain Eukaryota; kingdom Metazoa; phylum Chordata; class Mammalia; order Primates; family Lepilemuridae; genus Lepilemur; species Lepilemur ruficaudatus. Next base: position 31,442 of record CAUYRT010032350.1, on the reverse strand, counting down.
TAGTAATTTATTACAGAATCATGAAAGAATCATGGAATGTCATGATGGCAGATCAGTGGTTCAACTCCTTTACTTGACAACTGAAAACACTGAGTCCTTCTCCTGGGGGTCATGGAGGGTGGGTGTTGAGTTGGGAGCAGTAGTTTAGGAGTCAAGGTTTTCTCCTTCCATGCCTCCCTTTCCTATCACAAAGCCTAAGAACTCACAGACAGGAGTGGTGGAGATTGCTAACTGTTGCTTAGTATCTGTTCTTTTCCTCTTCTTTTTTTTTGATAAACAGTTATTTCCCCTTTCACTATTTTTAACCAGTGCATGACTTTAAAATGGTTTTGTTAGCCAAATACCACTTCTTCAATGTAGGCAATACAGACAATTAAAAACAAAGATAAAATCACTGATAACCTTACCACCCAAGGGTAACCACTGCTAACATCTTATGTATACATTGTATACTTTTCACATAAACCACGTTTCACAGAAAAATATTACTAAAATGTATGTGAAATCAAAAAGGAGGAAGAATAGCTGAAGTAATCCTGAGCAAAAAGAACGAAGCTGGAAGCATCCTGCTTTCAAAATATATTACAAGGCTATAGGAATCAATACAGCATGGCATTGGTATAAAAAACAGACACACAGACCAATGAATAGAACAGAGTGCCCAGAAATAAATTCACATATTTACAGTCAACTGATCTTCAACAAAGGCACCAATAACATACACTGGAGAAAGGATGCCCTCTTCAATAACTGGTGCTGGAAAAGTTGGATAACCACATGCAGGAGAATAAAACTAAACCTTTATTTCTTATCACACACAAAAATCAACTCAAGATGGAGTAAAGACTTAAACATAAGACCCCAAACTTTAGAGCTAGCAGAAGAAAACATAGGGTAAATACTTTAGGACATTGGTCTAGGCAAAGATTTTATGACTAAGGTTTTGAATGCATGGACAACTAAAACAAAAATAGAAAAATGGTACTTTATTAAACTAAAAAGCTGCCCAAAGAAACAATCAACAGAGTGAAGAGAAAAACCTGTTGAATGGGAGAAAATATTTGCAAACCATTCATCTGATAAGGGACTAATATCCAGAATATACAAGGAAACCAAACCACTCAGCAGTTAAAAAAAATGCCATTAAAAAGTGGGCAAAGGACATGAATAGACAATTCTCAAAAGAAGACATACAAATAACCAACAAGTATATGAAAAAATGCTCAACATCATTAACTCTCAGGGAAATGGCAATTGAAACCACAATCTGACCCCAGTTAGAATAGCTATTATTAAAAAGACATAGAATAACAGATGCTGCAAGGATACAGAGGAAAGGAAACTCTTATATGCCGATGGTGTACAGGGGAGAGACAGGATCAGATCTGCATTATAGAACATGCCCCTGGAGACTCCACGGAGAATGAATGGCAAAGCAGCTTCACCAAATGTAGAAAAGCCATCAAGAAGGTCTTGCCAAGACCCTATGGGGCAGTGGAGGTCTAAGGAAAAATGAGTGAGTAAGAATTGGAGAGGGGACAGCCAGAGGGGTAGGAAGAAAGCCATTTAAAAAAGATGAGAGGAGGGGAAAGGCTCAAAGATGACTGAAATGTCAGAAATGATACAGATAAACTTGGGCAGAAAAGAAGCTCTTATAACTGGCAACATGGAAGTCAATGGCGTTCTTTCTGGAATACTCTAAGAGTTGGGGGTGGTTGAGGAATTTATGGGAGGTTTAATGAATTAAAAGACTTCAGAATGCCCTCAGTCTACACACAGAGACCTGGGAGATGCAAGAATCAATGACAATGTTGATTCCCCTCAACAGAGGCAGGTTTGTGTTGCAAATTCCTCGCAGTGGCTGTGGGCTGCTGTGGGCAGGTGACCAGGACAGGCTGGGCAAACAGACTCCACTGAAGATGAGGGAACTTGAAGAAAGGTCATGTCTCACCCAGGGAGACCTTTTTGAATAAGAAATTCCCCTTTTTTATCCTCGAGCAGTGAGAAGGAAGGTAACTAAAGATCAACGGTGAGAGCTGGGGAAACTTGCAGCCCTGCTGGTCTTTGCAGCCCATTCTCACACCACCCAGCCTTCTCGCTTCCTCACTCAGGCTCGCTCCCCTGCCACCCTCAGCACGTGCTGCCTTCTGGTTGGCACACTCTTGTCTGGCAATAAAATTCAGTGTTTGAAAGGCTCTGGGCTGGATCACTGGGCTTGCATGTTGCTGCACCCCTTACCAGTTATGTGACCTTGGCCAATGTCCTTAATGTTCCTGGTCCTTAGATTCCTTAAGCATAAAATAATAAGTGCCAAATAGATGTAAATGTCATTGAAAATCAAAAAGAGGTGTGTGGTGAGGGGTAAAAACTTACCTATCAGGTAAGTTTCGAACACTATTTGGGTGATGGGCACACTAAGAGCTCCAAGTTAAGCATTATAAAAGGTATCCAGGCCGGGCGCTGTGGCTCACGCCTGTAATCCTAGCACTCTGGGAGGCCGAGGCGGGCGGATCGCTCAAGGTCAGGAGTTCAAAACCAGCCTGAGCAAGAATGAGACTTCGTCTCTACTATAAATAGAAAGAAATTAATTGGACAACTAAAAATATACAGAAAAAATTAGCTGGGCATGGTGGCACATGCCTGTAGTCCCAGCTACTTGGGAGGCTGAGGCAGGAGCCTCAGCCCTGCTGAGGGCTGGAGTCAGGAGTTTGAGGTTGCTGTGAGCTAGGCTGATGCCATGGCACTCACTCTAGCCCGGGCAGCAGAGTGAGACTCTGTCTCAAAAAAAAAAAAAAGTATCCATGTAACAAAAACATTTGTACTCCCTTAATATTTTGAAATAAAGAAAAGAAAAATAATAGTGAGTGCCTAGCTTGCCATAAGAATTCAATAAATGGCTGCTATTATTATTATTATTTTCTAGAGCTTGCTCTGCCTTGTGGAGTGCCAGTGCGAGAGAGGAAGAGTAAGAGTGAGAGAAGAAGGCTCTAGGGCAGGCCGGAGCCTCCAGGGAGCACCAGCTCCAGACTAGACTCTGTGGTCCCAGCTCTCTCATCCTTTGGCTGTAAGGTTTTGTGTGCTTTAGTTTCCTCATCTGCACAATGGGGATAATAACATTGATTGCCTTTGTTGGATTGCTGTGAGGCTAAGACATGGTAAAGATCAGGTTTACCTTCAAGTGACAGTAACCTGTATTCCCAGTGGGTTGGGACTGTGATTGGGTGACCAGATCATCTGACAGCAGCCCATGTAACCTTTTAACTAGAGCTGTCTGGTAGAAAGAGCCCTGGCCGTGAACATGGGGTGGCTGACTTGTCCCAGTTTGCCCAGGAACGTCCCAGTGTTAGCACTGAAAGTGCCACATCTTGGGAACCCTCTCAGTTTCAGGCAAGTGGGATGATTGTTCATCCTAATTCAGAGTCAGAGTCCCAACTTTGTCGTTAACTAGTTGTGAGACTTTGAGCTTATCACTTCATTTCTCAGAGTTTGTTTCCTCGTGCATAAAACAGAAAAAGTGGCAATCTCTCCCAGGCCCGCGGTGAAGATCCCATGTGAAAACTTTGCCTGTGACTCAAGAGGAGCAGGAGAACTCATGGTTAAATTTACATTTATTGTTGGCTTCTGGTGTCAGGATAGTAATCACTCGCAGAGACTGTGATGCTCTGCCACTCAGTGAGATGGGATCCTGTGTCTCTCAGATATTTGTAACCCTCTTTTCTCCTATTTAAGAAAGGAAAATTCTGAGCCCTGGTTATGATGTTACCCAGCTTGAGGCCTGACATCTGATTATGCTGGCAAACATATCTTGTGTTTGGTTGTGAGGCTATCATATATCTTTGAATTTTTCAAGTATTCAGTGTCATATCAGGGAGATTTATAAGATAAGCTATGGATGTTTAAATTCATTTGCAGAAAACCATGCTTTTGAGTTACAACACGGTGTCACCTGATTTTCAAGAAAGTCAGGAGAAGCAAGGCCACGTTTCAACTTGAGAAAGGGATCTGGGCTTTTCCATTTTCTGAGTCATTAAAGGCACTGACCTGGGTGCACACCAGGCATTAAAGACACAGGACCCAGCAGCTGGTTACTGAATCTGCTGCAAATATTAGGAATTGCTGTAGAAGGGAAATTGGTCAGTTTTTCTGTATGCATGCTCTGTTTTTGTTTCATTTCTTTGCTGAAGACTAATGATTGGTTTTTCAGCAAAAGCAAGTGGATGAAAACCCAGAAAATGAGAGGCCAAGTGTTGCTGAGTGGGTGAACCAAGCAGATGGGGGCTGGGTATCGGAACATCCTGGAAAGTTAAAAATGTCAAAGGAAAGCTTTTACCCTATTTTTCAAATCCTGAACACTAATTCATTTCATATTATCACATTTCAAAAATTGGGAGTATCTTAAAATTGATGTTTATTTTCTGTGTTTCTTTTTCTTTTGAAAAGCTGTTATTTATTGATGGCACCTCTAAGCATTAATGGTCATTTACAGTAGAAGAAATACGTTATTCTAAATTCTGATATCCTACTGCTTCCCACTTGTATCCAAGTTAAGAAAAGTTCAGTGGTTATTAAAGTCCATCTCCTCCACGTGAAGGAAAACAAAACTTACATAGCTTGGTAAAAGAAAATAATATAGCAGGTAGTAATCAGCTTTAGGAGAGATGCATGTTGGAGCCATGAATTTGCACCAGGCTTACAGATCACAAGAACGATTTTTTACTTAGTCCTTCCGTGTCTCCTGGGTAGTGATGTGTGACATGGGTCAAATCCGTTACCTGTCTGTGGCATTGACTTCCCCTACTCAAAGATGGCTCACCCAGATCTGTAAGGTCTCTGAATAAGATGTTTATCTGTAGCACCTGCCTCTCCCAAATATGACTTTTCTGGATGACTTGGAAATTTTCTTAATGGCAAATGGAAATGTAAACTTTGAAAACTTAGCAATTAATGTACAATTTACCCATTCAGTCATTCTGCGTTAAAAGCATGTAGCTCAGCAATGTCACAGAGTGGGTACTCAGAACACACTAGCTCCCTTCCCTCCTCCTCCAAATCCAGCCACTTTCACTATCTTCTACAAGTTATGAAACCTCTCAAGGAAATGTGTCTTTGCATATAGTCCAACTCGGGTCCTTGAAGAATGAAAAAAATAATGGTATTAATAATAATAATAATTGCAACAAGAACAGATATTTGTTGAACACCAGGTGCCAGGTCCTGGGTTGAACACTTTGATACACTCATTATGTCCCTTAATCTCACCATATTCTTGCGAGGTGGCTGCCATTATGATTCCCTTTTAAAAGGGACCAAAGGAGAAACAAGGCTTAGACTTAGATTCAAGAAGGTGCCCAAGGACATGAATGTGAACTCATGGTGCTTGGATTTGAATCCCAAGAGTCTGTTTCCAGATCCTAATTCTTAATCACAGAAGAGTTGATAAATAAGAGCCAATGCATGTGTGTGTAGCCCTTTATGGTCGCCAACAGGCTTTCATGTGCAAGGTGTCCTTTGGTTCCCAGAAGCACTCTGTGACTAGAATGAGTGTTTCCATTTTATGGATGAGAAACAAGAGGCTCAGCGATGTAGAATAACCTGCCTAAAGTCACACAGATAATAAACAAAATCTAGAATTTAAGCGTGAGTCTTCCGATGTTTAGTCAAGGGAGATTTCCCAGCCAGCAATAACCCAAGCTTCAGATGACTCACCTGTAAGTTGAGGACAGTACCTACCTATTTACTTACCTGACAAGCATAATACTTACATCCCAGAGCATGGGGTAGGCACTAAAAATAAAAAGTCCTACAAGTCAATGCAAGCTTGCAAAAGATCATGTTCAATTGGCATCTGAAGTTCTCCGAGTTGAAATCTGTTTGGAGGGAGAAGGTACAAGACCTTCCTGACAGGGAAATGCCTCCAACCATGTTCGCTAGAGGTCAGGGTGGCTGTAGGCTCGGATGTCTAGACACGAAGAGAAAGCCAGGCGTGGGAGTGGTGGGAGAAAATAGTGAGGACTTTGGACCTAGCTTCAAATCCCGGCTCTGGAATTTTCTTAATAGGTCAGGAAACACGGGCAAATCATTTCCTGTCTCTACCTAAGAGAGCTCACATGTGAGATGGAGTTAATAATGACACTTGCTTCATAGAGACGTGGAAGATATTAAATGGCCAATTAATGTAGCGCCTGGTGTGGGAGTGGAACACAATAAATAGTCTTTATTGTTAGGGGATATTAGGAAAATATTATATAAGACTTAAAGAAAGGATATGGTGGTCTCTAGTTTGGTTTTCATGTTATAAAATGTTTCTAATCATATAGGGCACATTTTCTGGTGACAAGAGGATTGTATTTATGGCAAAACATTCTACCTGAGTCCTAGAGCAGACAAGTTACACCACCTTTTCTGAACATCAGTTTTCTCTTATAAAAAATGGGAATAAGTCCCTTACTTACATCACAGAAGAGACATGAGATCCAATGAGATAATGCATGAGAAAATTTGGGGAAAATGTGGGGCAAAAGTGGATTATTGGTGTGATGGTGGTGATGATGAGGAAGATATTATGACTTTTCAATCATCTTTTTGGAATTTAGGGCAAAATCAGAATTTTTATAAATCTGACTCTATTTCAAATGCCTTTATAAAAATGGAATATCTAAAGGAAAGCTGTGGCAAGGTAAGTAAAGTAAAGGTAAGTAAAATGTCAGAATACTTAGCCAATACTGCAATGGGTAAGCTGGAATGCAAGGCCCAGCAGAGGGAGACAGGTGATCACACCCGTGGAGCAGCTCTTTTCCTGCCTACCCAGCGTGGACTTGCAGAGTCACCACCTACAGATGGCCGAGCACCCACAGGCTTGGCTTTGGTGCTTGCTCTGTGTGCTCTTGGAATTCAATGGATGGAACACATGAGCACTAACTTGGATTTGAGGGGCTGCTGTTTAAACAGGATGGCCATCCCAGATGGCACATTGCAGCAGCTCTTCTTACTAATTCCTGCACTGGGGGTCTCCCCCACTGTCTGGCTCCTCTGTCCCCTCCCACCGGGCCTTTGTGCCTTCAGAGCACCCAGCACTTCTCCTTTGTTATGCTCTTGACCCCTCTCTCAACCCCACACCCAACCCAACAGAAGACCCCATCAGCTCAAACTTCAAAATATACCTGGAAACTGACCCATGACTCACCACCCTAGTCAAGCCCCTAATTTCCTCCTCCAAACTCTTGCAAAATCCTCCTTGTCTGGTTTATTGCTTCTGCCCCCTTGCTGGGTCTTCTCCCCAGAGCAGCCAGAGTGGCCTTTCGGAACACAAAGCAGACCCTGCTCTCCCTGATCAATGCCCTCCAAGAAAGAGCTTCCCAGTGCACCTAGGGCAAAAGCCAACATCTCAGATTACAGAGCCCTGCGAGGTTCTCCTCCACTCCCCTGGTCCCCACCCCTCTGCCTTCATCCTCCCTTCTCTCTTTTGCTCATCTGCGCCAGCCACACTGTTGTCCTCGTGAGCTCCCTCCTTCCACACTCAGGGCCTTCCACAGCCTATTCCCTCTGGCTGGAGCACTTCCCAGACATCCACATGGCGGGTTCCCGGCCCTCCTCATGTCTTGGCTTAAATGTCTCCCTTTCCATGAAGTCCTCCTTGACCACCCTGATACATCAACGCCCTCCATAGCCCTCTGCCCTTTCTCTGTGTTATTTTCCTCCATATTTATTAATTTAAAGGATCCACGGTGTTTCCAGTGGGCTAGGTACTGTGCCAAGCACTTCCCAAATATCTTATTTAATTCTTACAAAAATCCCTGTGAGGTGAGCCTTACTGTTTGCATTTTACAGATAAGTAAACAAGAGCACAGAAGAGTTATGTGTCTTGATCAACGCTCTGGAGCCTGGCTTCAAACCCAGGGGTTCAGCTGTGAATGCCCCACTTCTAACTCTACATGTTCTGCCCCACCTGGCACTTAAGACCACATGGTATATTATTTAGACACCTTCTTGTTTATTTTCTGTCTCCCCTCATTAGAATGTAAGCTCTAAGTGGGCAGAGACTTTTGTCTGTTTTATTCTTTGCTGTAGTCCTAGCACCTAGACAAGTCCTAGCACGTATTAGGGGTTCAGTAATCATTTGCTGAATGAATTAATAAACTGATTGGAAGTCAACTACATAATGAATAGCGTATAAAGTCCATGAGGGAGAGACTGTCTGTCTTGTTTGCTGCTAAAACCCCAGGATGTCGGAGAGAACTTGGCCTAGGGATGGCCCCGGTAGGTATTCTTGAATGAACCAATGCAGAGGTCAGGGAAGAGACAATGGGAGGGGGAGGAGGTGACCTGGAGAGCGCAGTGCTGAGGAAATCAAATGTGGAGATATTTCTTTCTACAGAGAGAGGGGGGCACAGCACCAGAATCTGCCAGGAGATCAAGGCACATAAGCACTGAAGAGGTAAGTCCTTGCTAAGCCTCAACCGGGGAAAGTGTGCTGGTGGGCGCCAAGGTGTGAGGAGATGAGAAGAGGAGGCAGCTGCCAGGGACTCTGCTATTTACTAGTGTGATGTGGGCAGGCTACACAGTGCATGCATGTCAGATTTTTGATCTACCAAATACTCCGTGTAATATGCCTCCATCAAAGGTTAGGAAAGTTAGACAAGATAAAGCAAGTGTAGTAGTAAAGTACTTAGCTCAAATGAGTGATCATTAAATGGACTCTGCATTGGTTTAAGGTGGAAAGAACTTGCTGTGTGGCCTTGGGCAAGTCACTTTATTTCTCCAGGATTCAATGTTCTCACCTAATGAGGAAGCTGGACAAGATGATTTCTAAGATCCTTTTTGTTCTAAAATTTTATGATCTCCAGCCAGGCGCGGTGGCTTGAGTCTGTAATCCTAGCACTCTGAGAGGCTGAGGTGGGTGGATCACTTGAGGTCAGGAGTTCAAGACTAGCCTGAGCAAGAGCGAGACCCCGTCTCTACTAAAAAAATAGAAAGAAATTAATTGGCCAACTAAAATATATAGAAAAAATTAGCTGGGCACGGTGGCTCATGCCTGTAGTCCCAGCTACTCAGGAGGCTGAGGCAGAAGGATCGCTTCAGCCCAGGAGTTTGAGGTTGCTGTGAGCTAGGCTGATGCCACGGCACTCTAGCCTGGGCAACACAGTGAGACTCTGACTCAAAAAAAAAAAAAATTATGATCTCCAAACAATAGAATCAACAAATTGTCCGTCAGCAAATACCTGTAGAAAGGAATGTGATATTAAGAAGAGTAATCTCGCAGCAGCTTGTGGGACAAACCAACGCCTTTCTCAAGGCAATCCCACTTCTCTGCCTCCAAGCAGAGATGCCTAAAGCTTCAAACACCTTCTCCTAAAGAGCTGAAAGAAATAATACCTGGAAAAGTGAGATCTGGCAAGCCCTGTGAAAGAGAGAACCAGATGGGTGCACATTAGAGTCATGGAAGGAGGCTCCTCCTTGTGTGCACAACCAAAGGACCAAAGTACCCTCTCCTTTCTCACCACATGCCGTGTGACACCCTTTTAGCTTCTAGCAATTCATAGCAATGCTAACCACCCTCCCTAATAAAGGTGACCTAACTCAAGCAATTCTCTAGTGAATACCTATGATATACTTGAAAATGATGAACGTTGCTGATTCCCAGGAGTCCTTGCTATATTTTTCTTTGTCCCAAGACCAGAGAAAGTTGGGAAGACTGTCAAAAGGGGTCAACTCTCCTGAGTTCCTGCTTCTGTTCTTCTTAATTACACCATGTTCAATTAGATCAGACAGTGCCACCCGGGATGTGCTTGGCATGGGACCACCATAACGGCCCAACTTGGAATTTGGAAGGCATCAATTTATCTTTAGAATTCACTCTATCTTGGCTTGGCAGAAATTCATTAGCAACCAGAAATAGTTCCATAAAAGTGTCCACATTTCAATTAACCTTCAGGTTAACCTTGTTTGAATTCAGTCAAAAGTTTTTGCCAGAGAGATGTAATAAAATATATTTCTTTGGGAGAACAGAAAAAAAAAATCAAAGCAAATATGTCTTTGGAAAAGGGATAAAATTCTAAAATATTTTGTTCGTATTTTGTCCTTTTAGCATCAGAATAGCGACGTATGTAATTTTCTCTCTGAATTGAAGACCAAATGGTCAGTTAAGAATATATTCTAAATAAACATGTGGCAAAGAAGAACAAATGAATATAATCTTTGGGTGACAGATTCCTGATTGAGCTGATAAAAAATGTCAGAGTATTTGGGGGGTTGGTTCCAAACTTGCAAGTCCAAGCTTTCACTTCTTAATATGTGCAGTGTCCTTGTCAAAGACTCAATGCTGGGAAACTTTTATGTTCCTTCTCTTATGCAATCTGAGGTCAGTGAGAAGTACCTATGAGTCCCCTTTCATCAGCTTCAAAATGCAAATGATTCATGAAAAAACTCAGGCTATTTACTTTCAGTACTAAAGAATTAATGACAACTCTAGATATCCCATACACTGAAACATTCAAAACTTGCTCTTCCTCTTCTGTTGAAATGACACATCTTATTTTTGCAGGTTTTGGGCTTTTCAGAGAGCAGAGAAAAGAATTTGGGGGTTTATGTCACATAAAAATTACGGAAAGTGTTCATCGATATGCCTGATGTCATGACGATTTATTTATGCAAGGTTGATTTATAAAAAAATTATATAACTTTGTATCTAATTACAAAACAAAATGTGGGAAATATTCTGAAAACAAAAAGAAGAAAGTGAAAATCACTTCTGACTCCACCATCCCAGAGTTAACCACCATTTTCGTATTTCTGGTGAAATGCTAACCTAAAGCCTGGCAAAGAGTAGGAACTCAAAAAGTATTAGTTCATTGACTAGGTTCTCAAGTCTTTCTTATTATGACATTTATGTCTTTATACATATTTTTAAATTGCAATCATAGTATGTGAACTGTTGTGTAACCTGCTTTTTAACATATACCTCATAATAACAAGCCTAAATGGGTTATCTGTTCCAAAACAGTGCCCTTGGAAATATTTCGACAACTTAAAACAATATGGTGTTCATCTCCTTTGAACCAGCCTAAGGTATATGTGTGTTGTAGGTCAGGTTCCTGGGGAAACAGACTCTGAGAAGGAGCTCTGAGAGCAGGAAATTTTGGGGGACACTCTTGGGATCAACAATTTGGGGATGGAGGCAAAAGAATCAGGATTGGGCAAAGGGAGAGAGTGGACAGCCACTCATTGTCAACAAAGGTCCTAGCTGGTCCCCAGGGGAGCTGGGATGGCCCATCTGAGATGTCTCTTAGAAGTAAGGGCTGCAACATTGACCAGGGATTAGATGTAGACCCAGGGAGAAGGCGTGACTTTCGGAGAGGTGCATCTCCTCAGCCCACAGCAACTTCTGGAGAGAACTCAGGTGAGAACCATTAGTTGCCAGCACTCCCTGCTACTGGGGGAATGAGAAACAGATGCCTGCGGGGGCATCTGAGCAGCCCTCTGCAGCGTCTGCTATGCCGTATCACATGTGCCAGGCCCTGCTGTGGGTCAAGCTTAGCCTTTATTTCTTCTGACTTTCTACTCATTAATACGCTTTGGATTCTGTCAGTATATGCCAGCAAGTGGGTGTGAATTGGTTAGTACTTTTTTCTCCCTTCAAGTTGTAGGTTTTGTTGTCTTCCATTGGTGGCTATAGTTCAAATGCTACTGCCTCATTCTTTTAAGTATCCTTTGTGAACTTGATTTTTGTAAGTTGTTCCACTCCCAGTTTGCTGATGAAGAAAGGGATCACATGGGGCTCAAACAAACAGAAAAATGAGGCATGATTCTAAAGGAATATAAATGGCTGGCTCTAATGGCCAAAAATCTGAACCCCAGTGAAATTCTAAGAGAGAAATTCTAAAAATCTTTCTAGCTTTATAAAGTATCCTTGACACAAGTATGCATTGTTCCTAGGGTCCTATAGTCACTTTACTTGCTTTCAATGAATAGTCATAATTTAAATAGATAAATGTGAGAACCTGCACACATTTTACCAACCTTGGATAATATGAACACTTTTTGGGTCCCACCCATCCAAGGTTGCTTGGTTCCAAAGGTTACCAAGTATTTGCTTTTGTTTTCCACTATTGTCATTATATTTAGATTTTGTCTTGGTAAATATTAACTAGAATTAGCTTAAGGGAAAACAATTTTTTTTTTTTAAGAGACAAAGTCTCACTGTATCGCCCAGGCTAGAGCGCAGTGGCATGATCATGGCTCACTGCAGCCTCAAACTCCTGGGCTCAAGCAATTCAGGGAAAACTATTAAGTTTAAAGGAAACTCAGTTTAATGAGGAGGTATACAGAGGTCTTCAGGGTTTGATAACCATGAAGAGAATGATTGAGATGGCAGAGACCTGCTCTAGGTTGAAAGACCTCTCCTTTAGCCCTGATGCAAGCAGAAGATCCTTTTTTTCTTTTTAATGTGATCAAAGCACTCATCCTCACACACCCACCAATTACGTAATCCTGTATTGACAAGCAAGACGTGATTTCCGGAAGCCTTGAGAAAATTCAAGTTCCCCTCAGAGTGTGCTGCGGAAATTACCCAGGTTTCTTTGTCACACATTTACATTTTTATTCCTTAATTTCATTTTTGCTCTGACACTTTAACAATCATTTGTGAAACTTACTAATCAGTCACTTTAGCAAGATTTTCCATTTTCCATTCCTGTTTGTCCCAATGCTAAATATTGTGAGTTGTCACTTAGCAACAGAAATATAACTGCCTTTTGATAACACTAATGGAAATAACTGACATTTTCTTGGCCACTCTCTGGATATTTAGGGCAATAAAAGAGCCCAAAGTCTGTGTCATACCTCAGTAGCTCATTCCAAATGCACATTTAGATGGTCCTCATAGCACAAAGTAGAACGTACATTTGGTAGGTTTCCAGTTAATTTGATTAATTAGCTAGCCAACAAAGAAATCTGATTTTTAAGCAAGTCCTCCAACCTAGTGTTTACCGGTTAAAAGGCTGATATTTTATTCTCCATCTGCCTTACTTCTTTGTCTACTTCTCAACCAGGGACCTATTTCTTGGTCTCCTAAAACCCCCAAAAGATGTGTCTTAGAGGAAATTTGGAAACTTTGGGGAAGCCTGAAGAAGAAACAGTATTCATAGTTTCATCACCCAAATAGCATAGTTTAGTATATTTTCTTCTGATCATTTTTCTTTTCAGAATAAAGCAAAACAAACAAGTAAAACTTTTTCTCTTTTTATAAACTAGATGCTTACCACAAAATATTTTGAAATATCCAGAAGTACATAATAATGAATATAAAACTCACCTGTAAAGATATTCCTGTTAATCCTTAGCATTTTCTGCTATGAATATTTTTATTGGTTTTAAGTAATTGAGTTTATACTGTAAACATAATTTTCTGGCTTGATTTTTTTACCCCCTTCAGTTTTATTTTTATCAGATTTCATAGATCCATACAGAATCAAATTGCTTTGAAAAATTTGGGAAAAACCAAAGTTTCTTTACCTCTCCAACCCCCCTCTTCCTCCTCTCCAGAAACAAACTTCTCAACCCTTTTGCTGTGTTTTACAAAGGCTGATGTCTTAGATTTGATAAATTGAGGTATGTATCCAGAAAGTCTTCAAGTGTTAATACTTTTGATCCAGATGTTTACAGTAGTGTTATTTTTATTGAAAACTTAGAAATACAAGCATAGGTCAGGTAGAGAAATAGAGCATGAAATGCTTCTTCTACCCTTAAAAGATCAAGTTATACAGCCAAAAAAAGTAGCTTTAGGAAGAGTTCCCAATGATTTGAAAAATTCTTAGATTCCTTTTTTCTTTCTCTTTCTTTCCCTTTCTTTGCCTTAAGAGATATAAAATAGACTAGAGATATCTGACGAGAAATGGTGGATAAGACAAAGCACTTACTTTTGCTAACTTTCAAAACAACACCAAAGTGATATAAAGAAAGGCCATATAAAGTAGTTGGAGAGCGGAATTAGGGGTCTCAATAGTGGAAAGGAATTCCTCAAAAACTGATTCATGTGATTAACTGTACACCTCAGTAAATTCACTGAAAATCATTTAATTGTACGCTTAAAATGGAGTGTTGGTTGTACGTAGATACAGTTGGAGCACTATGTATGTACTCTCTGGACTACTTTGACAGAGTAGGTTTTTGAATGTAACAAGATAAGTCAACTTGAGTGGTAATATATTTTGGCAAATCAGCTCACTACAAATTGTGACTGTAAACATTGTACTGTAAATGCTTTGTAGTTTTCCCCCAATTAAAATAAAAAGTGATCACAACAAATTCAAAAAAATAGAAATTATACTGTGTGTCTTCTATGACCATAGAGGTATAAAACTAGAGTTCAATTACTATAGAAACCCTCACCGCTTCACAAAGTCTTGGAAACTAAACAATTTATTATGGAAAAACTCTTGGGTCAAGCAGGAAAGTCAGAGGGAAATCAAGAGTTTCTTCTAAATGATAAAGGAGACACAAGTTACCAAAACCTGTGGGATAGAGCAAAAGCATACCTAAGAGGAAAACTAATAGCAATAAACGCTGACATCCAAAAGACAGAAAGGTTAGATACTGACATCCTAATGAATAAACTCAAGGAAATGGAAGAAGAAGAGCAAACCAATCCCAATCCCAACAGAAGAAAAGAAATAACAAAGATCAAAGCAGTACTAAATGAAATCATGAACAAAAGAATTATGCAGAAGATCAACAAATCCAGAAGCTGTATTTTCGAAAAGATAAACAAAATTGATAGCCCTCTGGCTAGACTGACAAGAACTCAAAGGGAAAGGACTCTAATAAACTCAATTAGAAATGAAAAATGGGTGGTCACAACAGACTCTACGGAAATGCAAAACATTATCTTTGATTAGTATAAAAAACTGTATGCTCAAAAACTACATAACGAGGAGGAAATGGACAGATTCCTGGAAACATACAACCTTCTCAGTTCACCCAGGAGGCAACAGAATTTCTAAACTGACCAATGTCAAGCTCAGAAATTGGAGCAGTAATTAAGAACCTCCCAAAGCGGAAAAGCCCGGGACCTGATGGCTTCACGTCAGTGTTTTACCATGATGTCTGAAAGGTTCTTCCCAACATCCTCTTCTAGGATTCTTAAGGTTTCATGCCTTGGGTTTAGGTCTGTTAACCATCTTGAGTGAATTTTTGTGAGAGGTGAGAGGTAGGAATTCAGTTTCATTTTTCTGCATGTAGCCATCCAGTTTTCCCAGCACCATTTATTGAAAAGAGATTCTTTTCCCCAATGTATATTTTTGCCTACTTTTTCAAAGATTAGTTTACCATACACAAATGGATTCATCTCTGTATTCTCGGTCCTGTTCCAAAGATCAATGCTTCTGTTCTTGTGCCAATAAAAGGCTGATTTGATTATAATTGCTTTATAGTACAGCTTGAAGTCTGGAAGACTGATGCCTTCCAGATTGTTCTTTTTGCTTAAGATTTCTTTGGCTATGTGAGATCTTTTCTGGGTCCATAGAGTGAACAATTATTTTTTCTATGTCTGTAAAGAATGAAGATGGTACTCTGATGGGCATTGCGTTTATTCCTTAGATCACTTTAGGTAATATTGACATTTTAATAATATTGATTCTACCAATCCATGAACAAGGCAGATTTTTCCATCTTTTTACATCTTCTACAATTTCTTTTTTTAGTGTTTTGTAATTCTCCGTTTATAATTTTAGATGTGGAATGGAAAAGACAACGATGTCACAGCTGGCCCCAATTGTTTCAGACTGAGCAACTAGAAGGATGAAGTTATCACTAAGTGGGGAAGGTTATGGAAGGCCAGGTGTATGTGGCATGGAAGGAAAAATAAGAATTCAGGTTGTACAAATTAATTTTGAGGTGCTTATGATTTGTTTTTTCTAGTTATTTGCTTTTGGTTAAAAAAAGAAAAAGAAAACAAATTAGTAATTTAAAACATTTATTTTGCCCAGAACTCTGGTATTTGGTAGGGCTTGGTGGGCCTACCCTATCTCTGTTCCACTATGTTAACTGGGATGGCTAAATGATATGATATAGGGCTAGAATGATCTCAAAGTTCACTTAATCCTGTGTCTAGCAACTTATTCTAGCTGTCAGCAGGAACCTTTCCTGTGACCATTGGCCGCAGCAATCGCAAGTGACCTCTTCATGTAGCCTGGGCTTTCTCACACATGGTGGCCCATTGAAAAGGACAAATGTAACAGGAGAAAGAGTAAAGCAAACCATGGATTTCTTTTTATGGCCTAGCTTTGGGCATTACACAACATCTATTAGGCCACATTATTTTGCGGAAGCATAGCAAAAGTCTATTCAAGTTCAAGTACAGAAGAAATAGACACCACCTCCGGATGAGGGAATGGCAAGATTTTAAAGGTTCTAGTAGAATGTGTGAGATTGGAAATATTGCTATAGCCATTTTTATAAAATATTATCTATCACAACATTCAAATGAAGATTACAAATAGGCAGCTGAACGTGTGAATCTGAAGCTCAGGGTAGCAGTGTTTCAAGATATATAAAATAGGAATTATTCAACAAAAGTAGATTTCAATAAGTAGGATTAATTGAGAACGTCAAGGAAATTAATATAGCCAGAACAAAAACAGTTTAAGGACCGAATCTTGGATTACTCCAACATATAGAGATCAGGGAGATAAAGGGAAAACAGCAAAGATTATGCAGAAACAAGAGGGAAGAAGGGGAATAAATAAACAATAAAGTGTTAAGAGATGGAATCATCAACTAAAATACTGCTAATGAGTTGAGTAAAGTCAGAATAAAATAGTTACCAGTCTTATTGGAAAGGTAGAAATTATTACTCACCTTGCTAAGAGATAGTTTGGGGAAGTGGTATGTATGAAGTGGCTCAACAGAGAATGGGAGTAGAGAAGTTGGAAATGAAGAATAAAGACATTTTTGTAGAAACATATGGGGTTTTCCTTTATTTTGCATTGTGTATTCCTTTCATTTATGTATTACCTATTGTGTTAATTTTCCTGTCTCCATTTTTAAAAAATACCACACATTTAGTGGCTTAAACCGACAACTGTTTATTCTCTTATTGTTCTGGAGGTTAAGAGTTGGAAATGAGTCTTACAGGGCTGAAATCAAGGTATTAGGCAGGACATGCTCTTTCTGGGGATGTCAGAAGAGAATCTGTTTCTTGTTTCTTCCAGCTTTTAGAAGCTGCCAGCATTCCTTGACTTGCGGATGCATTGTTCCAATCTCTGCTTCCCGCAACATATTGTCCTCTCTTCCTGACTTTTCTGTGTTCCTCCAATAAAGACACTGTGATTAAATCTGGCCCACCTGGATAATCCAGTATAATCTCCACATCACAACATCCTTAATCATATTTGTAAAGTCCCTTTTGCTATGTAAGGTGACATTCACAGGTTCCATGGATTAGGACATGGACATATTTTAGGGGGGTCATTATTCAGCTAACCATACCTATCAGTTTTAAAAGACCTCTAAATGCAGACTAAAAATGGCCTTTCTTTCTGGGATATTGTTTTTTCTTTGTAATATAATATTTTTGAATGTCTACTCTTTTCTCATTTTACTTTTTTCATGCTAGGAATATAAATCACTTCTACTGTCTTCAATTTTTTTTTTCATATTGTGAGAACAGAAAAAGGTCACTGTTACAGGGCTATTTAAAGAGAAAGTATATTGACGTGTATGTATTTATGACACCTTTGCTCCTATTAAATCTTACATATTTAAATGTACATATCTGGAAAGAGAGAGAAGGGCTCTTAGTGTGTACCAGGCACAGAGGCAGCAGCAACACATGTTTTATCTGACTCAAACATGAATGCTCTGCTGGTTACAGCAGGTGTTAACACTGGGAAAACAGTGCTTTCCAGAGATGTGCTTCAGGTCAATATTAATAGCTGTGATATTATAGGATATTGCAGACATCTTTCAGAATCCCCTTGCCATGTGAAGCCATCTCAATTTATTAGGATACCTTTTAGAGTTCAATAAATATTATGGCATGGTTTGAAGAACTGTATTGAATTGTGCCTACTGTAAAGTCAATGAAAATTAAATTACGATACAAGGAGGAATTCCATTGTGATAAGTAGGGCAAGTTTTTCATTCAGTAATATGGCAAGTAACTTTTAATCCAGAATTTGGAGGATAGATGGAAAACAGTAAATCCAACCCAAATATAATGCTATGTTATATGTTATATATGTTATATCAATATATTTAATTTGTAGCAGACAATATTCTAAGCACTTTATACATTTCAACAAATAATCCTCACAACAACCCTATAAGATGAACACTATTATTATATGTACTTTTCATATGAGAAAATTGTGGCACAGAGGGGAGAAATAATTTGTCTAAGGTCCCAGAACAAGTAACAAGTGATGCTACAGATGAAACCAAGTCATTCTGAATTCAGAGTCTGTTCTTATGTCCACTATGCTATAATGTTTTCTTATCTTGTGGTAAATTTATTTGCTTGCTTTAGGATATTTTATTCTAAGTTGATTTGGAAATTTCCAATGAACAAAAGGGAGTGGTTCATTATATGAGTTAGTGCTTGCATTAAATACAGAATTGAAGCCACTCTTGACCATGAATCTAGACAAACTCACATGACGTCACTGGAAGACAACTATTGATGAATAATTAAAATACTTGGCATTTATATATGCATTTATGGTTTTCTGTTTATGTATATATTATCACATTTAACTCTAATAACCACCTATGGAAAAAAACAGGACCCTCATTTTAAAAATCAGTAACTGAAGCTCAGATAAATTAAAGGATTT
Source organism: Lepilemur ruficaudatus (assembly GCA_963574885.1). NCBI lineage: Eukaryota > Metazoa > Chordata > Mammalia > Primates > Lepilemuridae > Lepilemur > Lepilemur ruficaudatus. Next base: position 12,615 of record CAUYRT010032350.1, on the reverse strand, counting down.
GTTCAAAGTCACACAATAGATGGAGGTAGCCTCTTGGCAAATAGACACTGGCTATGAATCTCAGTATCTCAATAAGAGTTCTTTTAAACTGTTTATTAATAAGACTTATTCTTCTGTTTGGCATGATAGTGGGAGCCATACCTCCAAATTTGTATGTGTGTGCATGTGCATGTTTGAGAGAAGATAAATGACTAGATGAATATAAATTTCCACACTTAAAGTTCTATGATTTTCTTCTCTCTGAGAATATGACCTGATTGAACACATTAATAGATAATAGGAACTATATTTTTCCAAAAACACAATTAACCTTGGGATTTACTGTGGGGAAAAATATTATTAACAAACTATCAGTCTAATAGTTGTTGAAGGTAGGGCAACAAAAATGTAGCACAAGTTATGAAGTTTGAGGATTTATGTCAATCAGGGTAATAAATGTTAGCTGGTATAACAATTCGAAAAATGTGAGCGCCCTACTATAGCAAATACTTATCTCTCCCTTAGTACATGTCCAAAACTGTTCCTAGCAGGAAGCTATTCTCCATGTGATAATTCATGACTACCATGTCAGAGTCTTCAACTGAAGACTTCCACAGAGTCTTCAGTCACAAGGAGAGAAGGAGGAGGTGGAGAACAAAAGCATGCAAGACTGTGCAAAGGATATTAGAACCCAAAATGGAAGTGATGCACATCACTGGCATTCACATTTTATTGCCCAAAACTCAGTCACATGATCTTTTTTAGATGTAAGGGAGGAGGGGAAGGGAGTTATGGATAATGGTGTCTTCCTGTGTTCTCATGAAGAAAATAAAAATTTGGTGAACACATAGAATTCACACCACCTTAAGACAGACACATCGAAAGTTCGACCAGCCCCAAAGGTATCTCCTCTCAGCCCTTCCCATGTGCCATGTGATGGAAAATTCCTTCTTTTAGAGTCAAACATGATTCAACAACGATAGAATGTTCTTATGTGTGGTATGCATGGCAAAATGATCTCAACCACCTCCACTATCACTTTGGCTTGATGGAGAAAAATCAACTCTATAGTGTTTACCACATTTATTGAAATCTCCCTAAAATCATCATGATTGTTGTAGTCCTCTTCAGTTATCTTCATCAGTAGCAACATTCACAAAGTGTGTTACAATCCACAAAGAATTGTGCAGACCTGCTATCATTTGACTTCCACAATAATCTTCTAAACCACTTGGGCAGGAAGCATTTTCCCATTTTATATAACAAGAAACTAAAGTTCTGAAAGGTTAAAAAAATTCTCCTAATTTGACCCAGCTTGCAGATAGCCAAGCTGAAGCTAGAACCTGAGTCTCAGATACCTGGTATCTACTATGGTGCCATTCCCATTATGCTCTCACACTTACAACATCTGCGGCAGAATTCCTACATTAAGTCTAGCCAAGAATGACCTCTGGAGTATAGGTATCAAAATAGATTTTTATTTCTATTTTTTTGGTATGGGCTTCAGTTACAGTCAAAATCTCTGTCAGTCAATAAGTATTTATTGTGTACCCACAAGAGAGAATAACACTGTTTTGCAATGCCTTCAAAAGAAATATGCACTTTGTTAACTGTTTGAAAATTGACTTTCACAGGGTGAAAAACCTTTGCCTTACATTCGAGTAGAATACTGATCTGAATGAATAGCTTTTGGGATGATTTCAATACAGCAGAATTTTATATTGTTGATAAGTGAGGACATTTTTTCTTTTGGCCTTCAATACGGAAACAGTTACAGTAGAAATGAAACCAATTAGTGTGTTGGGAGAAATTTCTTTCACTGTCTACACAAATAATCTCTATTATCATACTAGGCTTAGATAAAAATAAGAAGTCAGGTCTACACGTTGTGAACAAATGGATGAAAAGCAGCTAGTGACTCTAAGGTTTGCCTGACTATGACTATGAGGCTTTTGAGATGCAAGGTTTTCCCAATACCGTTGGAATGGCAAATCTAACTGTACACATAACTTGAAGGTAAAAATGATCTGCCTAATTTCTGTCTCCATATTCAAGATTTGAATATGAGATTACTATCTGTGAGCTAACCCCTAAAACTCTAAAACATCCTATGGTAGGAGAGATCAGCAGTCTATATAGACTCTCTAAAGAAATAGAATAGGCAATTAGTACAAACTTGCCAACTTTCAGAATCCATAAGGAGGAAAATATGTCCTTCATATAACAAAATAATAGCTACATTAATTGAACACTTGTTATGTGCCAGGCATATGCTAGCCATAATACATGCATAGGCTTAATTAAGCTTTGTGTGGCAACCAGGGATTAAATTATCTTTTTTTATCCCCATTTAACAGATAAGGCAACCAAGATTTAGAGTGATTAAGTGACTTTCCCAAGGTCACAGAGCTAGTAAATTATGGATTCAAAATCAGGATTCAGCTGTATATGGATCAGATTTCAGAGCTTGAACAGGAAAGGTGCTCAAACTATTTGCCACCTGTATGATCATCAGAATCACCTATGGAGGTGAAAATTACAAATGCCCTAATCCTGCCTCAGTTGGGGATCTGAATTTTAAGAATAGAATCTAAACATCTGTACTTGGAAAGCCTTCAGATGAGACCACCCTGCAGCCACAAAGAAGGGCCACTGTATTAAGCTACACCGCATAAAACAAGGAGAGTTATTATGATTGGAAGAATACTAAGCTAGTCCTCCCAATTCCAGCCCCCTGGTGTACACACCCTGTATAATCTCCTCCCCTTGAGTATAAGTGGAGCTTGTGTATGTTATGGGATAGTTGCATAACTTGATTAAGTTATTTCTCAAAGGTGATGAGTAGGCTGCCATGTTGTGAAAGGGCCTATGAGAGGGTCACATGGTAAGGGATTAAGTGAAGCTTCTAGGAGTTGAGAAGAGCCCTCTGCTGACATCCAATAAGAAAAGGAGAGCTCACTCTTACAAGTTCAAGGAATTGAATTTACCACAATCATGTGATCTTCAACGTGGACCCTAATTTCTATAAGGAAGCACAGGCCAGCTGAGACCCTACTTAAGCTGTACCTAGACTCCTAACTAATGGCAATTATGGAATAATAATTGTGTGTTGTTTTAAGCCACTAAGTTTGTATTATTTGCTATGTGTCAATAGGTAAATAATACAGTTATCAAGGAAAAATTCTCAGTACCTAGTCAAGGAGAGAAGCCTAGTCTCAAGCCTAGTCTAGGAGAGAAGCTGCCCTGGTCCGAGAAGGCTTTCAGTGTTAGTTTGCATTTGTATTACACTGATAGGCTCATACCGGATGTTGCCATTTAGCCACTCCCCTTCTTCTGATGCCATGTTCACCCAGAAACCTGAATATGATTTTTCTCCCATAGGTGCTCCTAAAATACGTGTTATCTAAAATAAAAGAGCTTCAGTCCCTTAACAGCGTCACATACCGTAAGAAAGGAATCAATTGGTGTTCTGGTTTAGACTACACTCTCTGTCATTTTGGTTAGTGTGAGTCTTCCCACTATAGTGTGATCATTTAGGGTGCTGGGAAAACAGGTTTCTGAAGCAGCTTCCCTTGGAAAGAGCCCTGTTCATCATTGCTCCTCCATTGAATAAAGATGTATCAAATGCTTACTATTTGCCAAATTTTATAGGCTCGCCCTATAAATGCTTTCACTGAAACTTCTTCATCAACAAGCTACTTATTTGCCAAAGTCAGCCAAGAAACTAAAGTTAAGGAAAATAATAAATGGAGTGGAGACGGAGATATGAACATAAAGTTCCATGTAAAAAATCAGTATAGTGTTATACTCAAAATATCAAGCATCTGTTTTCTTTCTTTTACAACAGAAATCTTTGCAGCATGGTATTCACAAGTTTGACATTTACTCTTTTTTATCTGGGATTTCCTTGATGGTAAAATCATCTCAATAAGCATTGTACACTAGAATTCTGACTCCATTAGTTTTAATAGCCTGTGCAATGGAATGCTGGTGTCAATGTCCTCTATTTGTCCTCTACTGCAATCTTACCTGGCAAGCCGCAGGAAGCAGTACTATAGCTAATTTCTAGATAAGTATCTCAGGACACCATACAAAAATCAGCTGCAGGTTTAGACTGCCATATTGTATTTTATAAAGATAATAAATACCTTAGTTGTAGCAGGAATAGAGTAGATATTTCTCCTCTGATGCATTTTTATCCACTGATAGAGGACAAGGGCAGTTAAAGAGATGGATCCTATTATTACCATCCTGCTGTAAGTAAAGTTTTACCACAGATCATACCTTTTCCTGCCTATCTCTCAGGCTCAGTTAGCAGGATGTTTATGAAATGTCCCTAAAAGAAAAGGAGAGTCCTTGAGTAAGGATGAACTGAGGCTGCATTTTCTCAAGTACTGCTTGACCTTAAGTATAAATATTAAATAAAGGATTGTGCTGTTTGCTATGAAAATGTAGTTGTTGCCCTTGGAAAGTTTTGTGTAATTCAAATATATAGAGAGCAACTGATCTAGATCAGCTCCATGTTAGATGATGGGTAGGCAGTGGTGAGCTAAAGTTAACACAGTGTTTTCCTCATGGAAGATAGAGCCCAGTTGAAGAGACAGAAGTAACAAGCCAATTATCAAAATAAAAAAAAAGCTGATAATTTCTTAGATGGGGGATTAATAATGAAAACAGAAAAATAGTAATCCCTTACACTTGTGTGATGCTTTTTAGGCCTATCTTCATGACTCTTAGGAAGATATTATTAACCCTCATATTACCTGTGAGGAAACTGAGATACGGTTCATAGAGATAAACTGACATGTTGAATACCACTTGTGATTCAATGATTCAAACCAGATTTATTAAACTGCAAATTCAAGGCAGGTCCATCAATTCTCAAAGCAGGTATTTTCTATGGAGAAAATGAATCCTCAGGTGGGTGGGGTCTTATGAATGAAAATAATGAGTGGGGGAGAATTAATGATCAAAAGAAGAACTCATAATTAGAGGTATCCTATGATTGAAGCTTCTTCGGAAGCTGAAGAAAAATGGTGTAACATGGAGGAAACTAGGGTATGAAGCTGAGCTAGCAACATAACTAGTAACAAAAGTGCCTTAGTAAATATATATAATATATTTACCTTATACCCTCCCATTTTTATTGCATATTCCTCTGTACAAGAAAAAAGAATTTTTTTAGTCACTTGAACAGGAGAAATGCGTATGACTAAGTAGAGATAAAGACCATGAAGTTTGGAGAGTAATGAGTGTTTTTCATCCTGCTCCTTTTGTCAAGGGAATAGAATTTACAAAACCTAGGGGGTGCACCCTTTCTTTCAATGGGTACTATTATTTCTGTGCCATGAATGCTACCACCAGGTATCCATAGATGTTCAAGGGAGTCAAGAAATTGGGTTTGTTCCACATCTTTTAGCCTACTTAGTGACCCCACTGTGACAAAAAGTCAAGGAACAATGAACAGGCACAGAGCATCTGTGTTTTCATTTCCCATATTCCTCTTAGCTATGTCTCCATATCTTGAGGACGGAGAAATGAAAGCAGAATACAGATTGGCCCAGGAGATACACTTTAGCTACTCACAAGGGACTTGGGAGTGATGCCAATCTTCTGTTTACCCTCAGTTCAGTAGCAAGCACATGCTGTTGATGGAACCTCCATAAAACTTATCTTCTGGACTAAGGGTAATACCAGAAAAAAATAAGGAACATATATTTAGTCTTTCTTTACACTTATCATCTATGGAGAGTAATGCAAAATTCCCACACTACCAAAGGCACTCATGAAATTGGCAGTGACATAAAGAAATGACAACAATTGTATGTTGAAGGAGCTAGTTTTTGGCATGTAGCTTCTCACACTGGATACTTATGGGTTCCTATGGTTCTTAAACTCACGTACTATGCATTGGTTGCATTGGTTTGGTCTCTACCTTTAAAAAAAATAGAAAAAATGTTCATAAAAGGAAACATAGGATGAAATGTAAAATATAAGTTTTCTTTATAGCAAGTAAGCAGCCAGTGTCACAGGCAAAAAGGGTAAGGCATAGTAGGAAGACTTTAATAGAAAATAGATAGAATAATAAAATTGGGATAATCACCCAAAGGGGCACTTTATCAAAGTACAGGCATAGGGGAACCTTGAGGGAGAATGTCATAGTGAGGAGAAGAAGCAATGATCAGAGCTCAAAAATAAAATGTCTTGTAAAATTGCCTTGGAAGGGCATAGTGACTTTTGCTATTGAATACAGCTAATTCAAGGTGGCTCTAGGTAGGGGGATGTCTCGAAAAATTAATGACTTTAGCTAACTCTTCTCCTTCAGGTGTCCTGCTAGGGTTCTCCAAGGGCCTAACCCAATAGGATTCTAGGAGATACGAGACCTCATTGGTGATAAACAGGTTAGCCTGCTGGGATGGAAAGACTGATACAAAAACACTGAATTTGAAAAATTATTTTGTGTAAGAATGTAAGGGTAGATACTATGCAATGCCATAGATCTTTGAAACCAAGAGTCAAGTAGTCAAGTACCATAATGACATAATTATCATTGCATATCACAGTATTTAAATATTTATGCTACTTAATGGTTCTGTGACCTTGGGCAAGTTTCTTAACCTCTTTGAAACCGAATTCGCTTATTTATAAAAATAGAAATAGTAATAGTATTTTCCTCATAAAACTGTAAGAGTTAAACAAAAGTATCAAAAAACATAGAATGTAACAATTTTATAACTGTTAATTTTATTATAAACAATAAAATAATAAATGAATAAAGAAACACAAAAAAAGAAATGATTTATTTTTTTTTATTTCAAAATATTGAGAGGTACAAATATTTTAGGTTACATGGATCACTTTTGTAATGCCTGAATCCAAGCTAATGATCTGCCCATCACCCAATATAGTGTTCATAGTGCCCATTAGGTACATTTTTGCCTTAACCTCCTCTCCCTTATTGATTTCCACTGAGTTTTACCTCCCTCTGTGAACATATATGCTCATCGGTTAGTTTCAAATTAATAGTGAGTGCATGTGGTGCTTGTTTTTCCATTCTTCAGACAATTCACTTAAAAAATTGTCTCCAGATCCATCAGGATTGTTACAAAAGATAATAATTCATCTTTATTTATGGCTGACTACTATTCCATGGTATACATATCCCACATTTTATTAATCAACTCATGAATTGATAGACACTTGGGTTGATGCCACATCATTGCAATAGTGAATTACGCTGCCATAAACATTCAAGTGCAGGGGTGTTTTTGATAAAATTAATTATTTTCCTTTGGGTAATACCTAACAGTGCAACTACTGGATCAAATGGTAGGTGTACTTTTAGTTCTTTGAGGAATCCCCATACTGTTTTCCATAGATATTGTACTATTGTACTAATTTGCAGTCCCACCAACAGTGTATATGTGTTCCTTTCTCTCTCATTCATGCCAGCATCTCTGATCCTCCCTGGGTTTGGTCCTTGCTGATATCTTTATTGTCTCCCTTCTCTGGTTCAGTGAGGTCCCCGCAGGATCTGGTATTTTTCTCACTGAAATTCACATGAACTGCATCCCCTCTCCTCTCTACCCTATCTAAAACCCTTCCTTCTCTCCAAGACTGGTTGGCAAGCAAAGTCTCTAGTCAGCAATCTTTCCTCACCCCCAAAATTGCCTTCTCTTAAGGTCTTCATAGCAGTAGGATTTTTTCATATGTTTTTACAAATAATATTGATTGGCCTAAGGGACCTTTTAGGAATAAATTGTGTATAACCATTAAAACATGGGCTTTGCTTAAATATGATTAATATTTTAGTATATCATACTATTTTTTTCTTTATTGAAGTATACTTTACATATCATGCCTTTACTCCATTTTAAGTATACAATTAAATGATTTTCAGTGAATTTACCGAGGTGTACACTATATCATACTATTTTGAGACTATTTAAATGCATGGGCAAAAATTTGGAAGGTTTCAGAGATTAGGCTTGAGGTACATTATTTTAAAAAAGTGTCAACAAGCCAACAATTTTAGTTTTGCACTTTGGAACAAGTTGGATTCATTGCACAAGAGGGCACTACTGGCAGCCATTTAGAATGCCAAGGGCTAGCAACAGCCTGGAATCTTCATATTATCTTGCAAAGTGTCTCCAATTTTATTTTTCTTAAAAATTCTAATGATGAAAGTAGAGTTCAGGTTAGATGGCTGTTGAGTCCCGTAATGCCCTACAGAGATCACCAATTAGGCCAAAATCATGCTGGATAAATGCATCATGTGGTCCTCTAATCAATTATCTCTCCCTAATTATAGCCCACTCATATCAAGGAGCAATTTCTCCTTACAGTCCAGTGTGATTGGTTGAAATCAGACTCTAATTGGAATGTGATTATGCCAATGAATTTCATACTTTCTATTGTTTATAATTGTTTATAAATCACAGTAATGATAGAAGTGTTATTTTTGGTGTGGTCTTAATTCGCAGCTCCCTATTCCCCAGACATGGTTAAGATAGGCCCTTTCAGTGAGATCTATGACTTACCATATCTATGAGAACCAAAGTCAACTATCTGTCTCAACTTTCTTCCTGGTATCTCAGCATCCCATTGACCAAAGACTGTTATGACCCAGTCCATCCTAGATCAGCCTAGTCCCTCCTTACAGAGACCTTTCCCACACTATTGTACATGCTGATCCGGGCTATATTCTTTGAAAGCAGGTGCTAGGGATCTCCAAGATCAAGTTCATAACTTGGCTTTATCTGGAGAGATCTAGCCTCTCTGTTGGAGTATACACAAACACTATTACTTTAAAATAGCTCTACAGGGCTCAAAAGTTAAACAAAAAGCATATTTAATCTGCTGGTGGGTGCCCATTTGTTTAACTTTATATTATATTCCTCAACCTGTGTCCTTCGGGAAACTCACATTCTATTATACAAACTATACTATCCAGCCCAATGCAGCCTGAAAAACTTATTTAGCCCCTTTGTTGATTGGTTCAAGGATGGCTTATTAGGGCACAGCAACAATGAGAACTTGGACCTCAGCTTGGTCCTTCTTTTACTTTAGAATAATGTGTAGTAGAAGATATATTTTATCCCCATTTTCACTTATATACCCTAGTTGGACAGAGCTATAGCTGGTTTCTTCAGTTATGATATGGTGCCTGCCCTTTCCCTCCATGTACAAATGATTAAGAAAATGCAGTTTGTGACTCTGACTTATGATAGCCACAGATCCTAGGAAACATGTAGTATCATAAAACCCATGCCAAGATAGAACACTGGATTGGAAAGTCTAGTGTTTCCTTCAGCCACCATATAACCCACAGTGATTGTGCACAGACGTTTGAAATAACATTTCTTTAGCTTTTATCATGATGTTAGGCATCTTACCTTTGAAGGCAAGCAGAATTTAAGTGAGCCCCATAATTTAAAACATCACTATGAAACCGATCTACATATCTTAAAATTCCCAATTGCCTAAGAGAAGGAAACCACTATTAGCAATGAACATTCACCTTGGAATAAAAGACCATCAGAACTAAACCAGCCATGTCCTGTATCACTGTTTAAGTTCTATAAGGAGTTTATTTCTCCCAGGACATACTTCATCATCCAGATGCTCCCTCATATAAAACTCGGTACATTCCCAAATCTAGTTATATCTTATTCTCATAAGGTATTAATAATATTCCCTTTGCAAATACCAGGGATTCTACTGTCTCCATTGTATCATTCAGATTTTGTCTCTAATGCCAGCTACTCTACAATTTGACCTATAGATTCATTGCAAAGTCAAACAGAATCCCAGTAGCCTTTCTTTTTTATAAAATTTGAGAGGCTAATTATAAGGTGATTGTTGAAATGCAAAAGATCTAGACTAACCAAAAATATTTGGAAAATAAGGAAGCTGAAGAACTCACACTATCCAATCTTACAACTTATTATAAAAGCTACAGTAATACAAATAGTATAGTGTCAGCATACATATAGAACAATGATCTATCAGTGGACTAGACAAGAGGTTTCATATATAGAACCACATATATATAGCCTATTGATTTTTGATAAAGGTGCTAATAAAATTAGATGGGAAAATATTTTTTTCAGAAAAAGTAGCTAGAGAAATTGTCAGGCAGATAATAGGGGAGAGGAGTGGATGGGTGTATACATACCTAATGGGTGCAGTATGCACCGTCTGGAGGATGGACATGCTTGAAGCTCTGACTTAGGTGGGGCAAAGGCAATATACGTAACCTAAAGATTTGTATCCCCCTAATATGCTGGAAAAAAAAAAGAAAAATAATATATCTATAGGCATATAGATAGAGGATATATAGATGCCTATATGTATGTATGTATAATATATATGTATCTCAAGCCATATACAAGGTTAAAATGAAATAGATCATTGACTCAAATATAAGAATTAAAACTCTAAATCCTTTAGAAAAAATAAAGGATAAAAGTCTTTGTGACCTTGAATAAGGCAAATATTCCTTAGAAAGGATATATAAATTAAAGATCATTTAAAAATGATATATTAAACTTCATCCAAATTACAAACTTCTTATTCAAATGAAACTTAAAAATTTAACAGGCAAGCCACAAACTGGAAGCAACTGAAATGTTTAACAATTAATGAATAGCTAAACCAGTTTTGTATTTCCATCTAATAAAATACAACTACAATTCAGGCATTAAAAGGAATGCAGCCATATGGGTGAATCATGAATATGACTTAACTGAAAGAAGCCAGACACAATACTCTACCCACTATACAACTGCATTTACATGACATTATAGAAAAAGAAAATCGATAGTTACAGAAAGAAGATCACTGGTTACCAGGGCCTGGAATTGGGAGAATGACTGCAAAAAGGAGAGAACTTTGAAAGAAAAGGAAATATAATATATTCTTATTGTAGCAGTGGTCATATGACAGTGTACATTTGTCAAACTCATCAAATAGTGCACTTAAAGCTTGTGGATTTATTTTATAGAAATTATATCTCAATAAGTTTATAAAATATTCTTGACAATAAAGATGTACATATACTTGATATGAATATTTATATACTTTAAGTGAATATGTGTGTATATTAATGCTTGATTTTTCAATAAAGATAAATGTCAGTTCTATAGCCCCTTATGTATCAGTGGATATAATAGTTATTACTAATTAAGCTATACAATAAATAACATTGGAATGAGTAAATAAAAATACTATTAATTGTAATTAATAACCAACATAACCATTTTTCAATTAGAACTGCATATTTATGGAAGAGCATGGGAGTATGCATGAGTTTGTTGATTGACTAATTTCCAGTGTGCCTAAATGACTACCTTGAGAATTGATGTCACCTGAAGGCCAAACTATGTACAGGAAGGAATCCCATACTGGAAAAATGGACAATTAAAATATCAATTAACTCAAATTCATATTCTACCTTAAATCAACTAGGGATAAGAAATAGCAATAGAGGGTTGATCGATAGTGGCCAGAGCTTGGGATACAGAGAAAACCGAATTCAAAACATAGAAGAACTTTACAGCACACATATTTAAATGTCAAAGGTAAATACAAGGAGAAACCAAGCTAAAAGCCTTTAAAGAAGCACCAACACATGTGTAGAGTATTATTTTGCTTCACTTCAGCAACCTCTGACTGACCAATTATATTAGCCATAATCACTAAGCAAAGATCTCAACAATGCATAACTCTTTTTTTTATTTCTTCCTTTCCAATCTATTACTTTTTCTTTCTTGATCGTCATGACTAGAACTGAAAGTCCAATGTGGAATAGAAACCAGGAAACAGATATCCTTGTCTTGTACCTAATATTAGGGGACCCCAGGACCATTTCATCTGTTCTTCCTTCTTCCTAAACCACATTTTTCCTCCAGGCCTTGGGACTACCAGCACCTAGTACTATTCAGGTATCAGCTAAAATTTTCCTACTCAAAGAGGACTCTCCCATTTCTAAAATATTTTCCTGCCCCCACCCAAACTCCACTCATTGTCTTTCTAATTATCTCTCATCTCCATAGTATTTATTAACATATTATTCACTTTGTCTAACCACTGCCCCACACTCTTTTGCTAGAATCTTAGGCCAAAGAGAGTTGATACCTTCTCTAACTTGGGCACTGTGATATCCCCAGTGTTTATAACAATGCCTGACACATAGTAAGCACTCAATAAATATTTGGTTACTGACTGAACAGATGAATGAATGAATCAATCAATCAACCTAGTAATATGTATTTGATACAGAGATTCTTAACCAAGTGACATAGAATACTTATGATCTCAAAAGAGTCACAGTAGTATCTACTATATTGTTTATCTCAGCAATGTTCTTCCCTGTACTATAGTACAGCCTTCTCCGTTTTCCCCAGTTAATTGTAAAAATGATATTTATGAATGCTTTGGTGTTAAAAAAAAATGCTTGGAAAGCACTGGGTGGAGCCCCATGATCTTATTTTTATTTCTTTTTTTTTTTTCTTTTTTATTGGGGGAAAACTACAAAGCATTTACAGTATAATGTTTACAGTCACAATTTATAGTGAGCTGATTTCCCAAAATATATTACCACTCAAGTTGACTTATCTTGTTACATTTAAAAAT
>CAUYRT010032347.1:0-57033 GCA_963574885.1 Lepilemur ruficaudatus | reverse complement strand
CTTGATACTAGAGCGTACATCTTTTTATTTTTTTATTTTTATTTATTTATTTATTTATTTTGAGACAGAGTCTCACTTTGTTGCCCGGGCTAGAGTGCCGTGGCGTTAGTCTAGCTCACAGCAACCTCAAACTCCTGGGCTCAAGTGATCCTTTTGCCTCAGCCTCCCAAGTAGCTGGGACTACAGGCATGCGCCACCATGCCCGGCTAATTTTTTCTATATATATTTGGTTGGCCAATTAATTTCCTTCTATTATTAGTAGAGACGGGGTCTCGCTCTTGCTCAGGCTGGTTTTGAACTCCTGACCTTGAGCAATCCACCCGCCTCGGCCTCCCAGAGTGCTAGGATTACAGGCGTGAGCCACCGCGCCCGGCCAAGAACAATCTTTTTTAATTGTGCACAGTCTTACTGTTTACAAGTGTGATGTACATTATACATATAATACATGCATCTAATTGGTGCTCTCTAGCCCTGGAAATTGAGACTAATAGGAAATGAGCTACCTGGAGCTCAGAACTATTTCAGGAGCTCAAGGGGAATGAAGAGCTGTAGTGTGACTAGAGTGTCCGGCACTGTGCTAAATGCTTCAAGATGTCGTCTCGGTTTTTCTCACTGGGAGATACTAGCAGGGAACTGAGCTCCACGCTGCTAAGCACGGAGCTGAAGCACTGAGGAATGTTGGCACGTGCGTCTTTGCGATAATGTCTTAGTCAGTTTCCTGCTGCTATAACAGAACGCCTGAGACTGGGTAGTTTATGAAGAAGAGATATTTATTTCTTCTGATTCTGGAGGCTCGGAAATCCAAGATCGAAAGCCAGCGTTTGGGCCAGGCACGGTGGCTCACGCCTCTAATCCTAGCACTCTGGGAGGCCGAGGCGGGACGATCGCTCAAGGTCAGGAGTTTGAGACCAGCCTGAGCAAGAGCGAGACCCTGTCTCCACTAAAAATAGAAAGAAATTAATTGGCCAACTAAAAATATATAAAAAAAAAAAAAAATTAGCCGGGCATGGTGGCGCATGCCTGTAGTCCCAGCTACTAGGGAGGCTGAGGCAGGAGGATCACTTGAGCCCAGGAGTTTGAGGTTGCTGTGAGCTAGGCTGACGCCACGGCACTCACACTAGCCCGGGCAAGAGAGCGAGACTCTGTCTCAAAAAATAAAATAAAATAAAAAAAGCCAGCATTTGGTGAGAGCCGTCTTATCACATCATAACATCACAACATCACGTGGAGGGAGAGACAGAGAGAAGGGAAGAGGCCCAAACTCATCCTTTTATCGGGAACCCACTCTGGTGATAACTAACCCACTCCTGCGCTAACAGCTTTAGTCTAGTCATGGGAGCAAAGCCCCCAGCACCTGATCACCTCTTTGAGGTCCCACCTTTCAACACTGATGTGTTGAGAATTAAGTTTCCCACACATGGGCTTTAGGGGACACATTCAAACCACGGTAGCTATAAACGCCAGGATTCGAATTCGGGTTGCTCTAGATTTTTTCCAGAGACCAGCTTATTAGAAGACTCGATGACTCCAAAATCCAGATGTTCCAGGACTTCTTCTATGGATGGAGGATTAGAATTTGAATTGTACCCCAGTGTTTGCTAGCCACTTTAAATGCATTATCTCATTTAATTTTCATAACATTTCTATGACCTTGAGTATTCACACCTCCATTTTACAGATGACTCACTTGAGTGACTTGCCTGACTTCATACAGTTTAGGAAGAGGCTAAATTGTCATTGAACCCAGATTGTTTGACTTCGGCACCCAAATGCTAGATCCTCCACAGGGAACGATTTTTCTCAAGGTCTCAGGTTTCTAGTAGGCAGGAGAATCCCTTCCACTGGTTTGATATCAATATCCCTTGCCGTAATAGCAGATCATTTTCTTTCTATCCCTTTCTCCGTGGAGCCAAGGATAGCCACTTAAGTCCAGCTTAATGTCATTCGTCTGTGCCCGGCTGAGAACCTGACCCATTAGGCATTTGCAGTCTTAGAAGAAGAATGAAGCCGGGTTATTAACAGGAAGAGACGATTGCCTTTTATTTCTTTCCTCCTTCTTTATTGCAAAAGGGAAGCGTAACGCACTGGCTTCTGTTGTCAGAATATCAACGAGGGCATTTTCTGGCAGTCAGTTCATAAGGAAATTTGTCTTGTAATTGGAGCTTCAGAGACTCACCAGCATCGGTGGCATCCATGGTATAAATGAGCCTCCTCGCTACGTTCACAGATTTTTATCGTAATTGTTGCAACTAATGCGAATGCAGCCTGGCCAACTTCTTTGTGGAAAACTCAGTTGTAGCAGGGGCCCTGCGACCCTGGGGATGAAGCAGGCCCCAGAGCCCTGCAGCCTGGCAGTCCACTATTAGAGCCGTGAGAGCCCACCCAGCACAGAGCAGTAACCCAAGCTCTGTGACAGGCTTCTCTACGAACCTGCAGGGGCCTCCCTCCCTCCCTCCCTCCCTCTCCAGAACACGGCATGGCACTGCACTGCACGCTCCGCCCCAGCCTCTGTCTTCCTCCACAAAGGGGCTAGAAGGGAACAGCTTGCTATCTCTCCCGTCCCAGACCTTTGGCTCCTTCAGCCACTCCAAGAGCTGCCAGCAACTTCCTTTCTTCCCAGTGCCAGCTCTCCCAAGGGGAGCCACGATCCTAAGCACAGCAGCGGGTCTGTCCTGCCAAGTGAGGAAGCTGGCTCGGCCAGCCCTGGCCACAGTGATGGTCTGGCACAGAATAGTGCATTGGCAACAACGGGACAAGAAACTCCCTTGGAGGAAAGACGTGTGACCAGAAACCCTTGTGTAATCCCAGGAGCAGGCAGGTAGGGAATGCACATCCTGGAATGGCAGTGTTAGAAAGAGATCGAAAGAGCTTCTCACCTAACCTTTTGCTTTACATGAAGAGGAAACCTTAGGAAAGGGCACATCCTAAGCAGCAGGTCACACCGTTAAACAGAGGGATTAGGCCTCCTGGGTCCACACCAGGGTTCTCGCCTCCATGCTTGATAGAGCCACAGAGACAAGGCTGTGCCCACTCATGCACACACGGACAATTAGCATCCTTGGATGTCTTGGAGCACAAGTCTCTCACCTCCCAGTTCCACGGTCTTCCTAACCCACTGAGGCAGAGGCTCTTTCTTCCTCCCCTGCCGCTGCTGTCACATGAAAAGCTGCAATCGGGGTTGGGAAATTGGCTTTCCTGGATGTTCCTCAGGAGATGAAATTGCTTTCAGACCTGGCTCTCTTTAGCAGATCTGACCCTTTCACTAACTTGCTTTTAGCATGAGGCTTGGGAGGGGCCACTAAGAAAGCAAGAAAGAGCCTATATCCCCCGCCATGTCTCTCTATTCAAATGGGCCTGATTTGGGCTCTGTGTGCACCCTCTAATCCTCCTCAAAGAGCGTAAGACCCACGCTGGGAACAATGAAGTTCTTGCTAACAAGTGCGACTCTGGCTCTGTCGTTCACCTTGGAAAGGAAGGAGGCCCTTCCTGTTCTGTATTCCAGCCTGTTGTGTTGTCTGCGTCTTATTATGTAAAGTCCCTGGTTTGTTAATAGTTTTAGCGCCCTATGCATTTAAAACCTGGGTGATGGAATAAAGATGAGTGAGCATAGGCTCTGGGCTGATGCAAATTGAAACTGAAAAGATATTAGACTGAAAGAGTCAGGAAGAATGTAAGAAAAATCTGCTGCATAAATTGAGGCCGTGCTGCCCTGCCAGGAATGCTGGTATTTACCAAAGTGGAACCACATATGTGAATTTATGCGCTGCGTAATGGTATCACCCCAACAGCCTCTTTTCTCGAAAGGGATGGAGTCATCATCATCGTTGACGTTACTGAGCGCTCGCCACGTGTCAGGAACTGCCAAGTGTTTCCCAAGCACGACGTCCTTCAGTTCTCAATCAACCCTATCCTGGAGGTGCTGCTGCTATGCCCATTTCACAGATGAACTAGCTGAGGCTTGGAGATTTGTAAAAACTTGGTGTGGCTCCCAGAGCTAACAAACGCTAAGTCCAGGATTCGCGAACCCAGGCATTCTGACAAGATGAGCCGAACTCTGACTTACTTTTCTTTATCTGTTTGCTTTCTTTAAATAAACCTCCAGCCCAAGTGCCTGGGAAAAGGCCAAAGGAGACGCTGTGGGCCCAGGTCAGGTAGCTCAAGCCAACAGGAAGAGATAGATGGAAAGAGATGTGCATTTGATAATTCTGTTTCAAGCTGTGAGTTCTGGTTCTCTCGCTGCCCTTCCTACTAGATGGTTTCCGTCGACGTGAGATGACAGGAGCTTGGTCGGAGGGTCTCCCTTCCGTCCCTAGCAGTTGCCACTTCTGGTCAATGGGAGAAGGACAGGGGACCGATGCTTAGATAGGAGCATGCAGTTGGCCGTGTCAATCTTCAACATGCCCCGCCCTTCCTCAAGCTACATCCAGTGAACAAAAATCCTACACTAATGTGAGCAAAGCAGTAGATAAAGAGGTTCTCCTCCTTCGCTGATTTAAAAATACTGAAAGTGCAGAAAGCTTCTGCGTAAGAGGATTTCTTCTCTTTCACACTCATTGTTGATTAAATTCCATGTTTTCTCAATGGCAGTAATTGTAGAATCTCACTCGAAATGCAGATAAGAGGACAGACACCGCGGGAAGGCACGTCTCAGGGTTCTCATGACTCCAGCTTTGATCTCCCAGCTGCCCTGGTGTCAGAGAAGCCCCGGTGGGTGTCAGTCAGTAGCCTGGGAGAACAACATTACCTGCCCAGGATCTCTTTATCTTCTGAGCACATATCCGTACGAGTCTCATGGGCTCAGCACCTAGCCAGTCTGCATGCAATAAGGACAGCTAGACAAAGTAACCATGACGCTGGTGATGACAAGGAGATGTCATAATGACATCACAAACAGGGCACTGGGGCTCCCCAGTGGACAGCCTCAAAGGGCCCCCTGTTCGGTGGGGAGAATAGGAGATGGAGAGTTTGGGGACCGGATTTCCTGGCATATGAGCTGTTGTGTTTGACACTGGGTCTGGAGAGGTAAGTGGGGACATGTGGCTTCCGGGTGGAAGGTCTGCACTTTAGGCCAGCATTTCCCACCTGAGATGGCCATGCTGGAATCACCGGTCTGATGATTTTGCCAACAGAGTAGACAGGCTTCTTTTACCAGTGTAAGGGAGGCATCCCAACCTCCTATCCTTGGAGGCAGAGGATCACATGAGAGGCAGAGCGAAATACAGTGTAAGGAAAGACCTCTCCCTGGAGCAGCGGAGAGCCAAGGGGCTCCAGGGTAAAGAGCGAAGTGGAGTGGGCAGCCCCGGAGCATCACAGGGGAATTACAAGGGTTCTTGAGATCCGTTCATTGGCTTGTCCGTTCATTCCTTGATTCTTTCACTGGGGACCTGCTACGCTGTGTCAGTCACTGTGAAACGGTCTGGGGCCACCACAGCGAATAACACAGCTGCTGCAGCCCCTGTCCTCATAAAACTCACAGTCTGGATGGGGGTACAGGAAGAAAGAGGAAAACAACAGGCAGACCGTTAAGTCCATTGCGACGAGGGCTGAGAAGAGAACTGGATGGGGTGACACGGCTACCTAACCCCCAGAGGGTGCTCACTGGGAGGACACAAGTGAGCTCTACCATTTCCACCTCACCCCCCTTGATTTATTCCTCCAATAGCTCTTGGCCATGTCATCTGTCATTCTCTTCCCCACTTCCTCTTCCCCAGCACGCTGGCCGCCTCCTAGTCCTCGTGCCATGGCACTCTGTGACTCATAGCCTTCGCACTGGCTGTCCCTGCCGCCTGGAATGCACTCCCCAGGCGGCTGGGTGGTGCACCCCCATCTTCTCCAGATCCTTCCACAAACATCTCCTCCGTGAGGCCTTCCTGGCCAGTCTATGTAGACTGCAAAGAGTAAGCACGACATGCCACGACATGGATGAAACTTGAGGACGTCATGCTAAGTGAAAGAAGCCAGGCACAAAAGGGCAAATGCTGTGTGATTCCATTTATGTGAGGTTCCTAGAAAAGTCCGATTCACAGGAACAGAAAGTGGAATGGTGGTTCCTGGGTCTAGAGGAGAGGGGGAATGGGGAGCTATTGTTTAACAGGTGCTGGGTTTCAGTTTGGAAGAAGTTTTCACTTTGAAACAAGTCCTGGAGATGGCTGGTGAGGATGGTCGCACAACAAAGTGACTGTACTTCCTGCCGCTAAACTGCACACTTAAAAATGGTAAAGATGGTAAATTTTTTGTTGTGTGTATTTTACCATAATAAAAAAATTTCTGCATTTAAAAAAGAATTAGTAGGAATGATCCCTGCAAAGGGACCAAAGGGATGGCAAGATGGAGTGAAGGAATGGAGGAAGGTTCCAGCACTAGGAAGACCACGGGCCAAGGGCTGGTTCTCAGGCTGTTAAGTTTCATTAACAAGTGTGCAATCCTGTCCCAACCAAACAAGGAAAAATGTAATTTCACTGGTGAGCTGCGGGCTGTCAAGAGAAAATACTGTCTTCTCTATTTTCAAGGTGTGCCAAACCCTGCCTAGACCAGTGAGAAATTATAACTCTGAACTTTTCTTCTTTGGTTAGAAACCTTCTGTTTTCTTCCCTACTGGGTCTTAGGAGGCCAGGAGGTAGCTTTCTTTGACTTTCTTGTGTTCTGCCCATTCCTTGTGTGTCTGTGTCCCATAGAAAGGCCCACTCAGGGAAAGATAAACCAACCTAGTTACAGAATCATTTCTGAAAGTGAAAGTTTGTCTGCAGGAGGAAAGTTCAAAGAGCTGAGAAAAGGAAAAAGCCATTTGAGGGGGCCTAGCCAAAGGCATAAAAGTAGGAAGCTTAGGTTTGTGCATGGGATCGTGAGTAGAGTGAGTGGTCTCACTAGGGTAGAAAGGGTACTCATGGGAGCTTTGAGAAAAAAAGCTGGGAAGATGAGCTGGGGCCAGATTGTTGGATGCTATGATGGAAAAACTGGGCTTTATCACATAGTAATAAAAAAATTAGAATCGTAGAGCTCTGTTCAGTTTTCAAAACACTTTCACCTCTTGAAGGCCACTCAATCCTTACAATCATCTCTGAGAAGTGTGCAACACTGGTTGCTCTTATCTTGTTTGAGGGAAAGGGCTAGAGAAGCTATAGGAGTTGTCCTCTGGCCCACAACTAGATAGTAGATTGAGACCCAAACCAGGTCTTCAGCTTCTTAATGCAGTGTTCTTTTCACCCTACCCTGCTGAGAACATGCATGGCATGATTTTTATAGGCAGGCATTTACGCAGACACTATAAGGCAAGTGAGGAGGCAGTGAGACCAGACAGGGTGCTTTTGTAGTAGCTCAGTGTTAGATGGAAAGTGTTTGAATTAAATATGTGTCAAGGATGCATCTGGCAAGGAGGAACCAGCAACACAGGAGAATCTCTCTAACTCAATTTCTACTCTGTCAACTGTCTATATGATCCAATGTCCTTAATCTTGCCCTTAAAACAGAGCAGTGGACACCCATGACCAAGTGAATGCTTGGGATGAGTAGAGAACTGCCCAGTGCACTGGGCCTTCTCTTCCCACCAGTTGAATCTTTCCCCAAACATTTTTATTCTGTTATTCTAGTTATTCTAATGACTTAATTTAATTAAATATTACAAATGTTGCTGTTGTTATTATTGTTATATAAACCAGCAAGTCAGATATTTGGAAATAGCTGATAAAGATGAGTTACTCAAATGAACTCTTCAGATTCCTTTGCAAGGTCTTTAGTGCTTGTTCTGCTTTTAAGACACTTGAAAACCTTAGCTTATGCATTAAGGATGTGGTTTATGCAAAAAAGCTGCCATAAAAATCCAACCAGCAGACTCACACTCAAACAAAGGCCTTGACCCTACATCAAAAGATTGGCTTCCTTTCATTAAAAGTTCCAAGTATGTAAGTAGCATTTCTCAATTTTAATTGATTCTTTTTCAATTAATTGACTATTAAATTCTGGTCATATGGGATGAGAGGGTGCATCACAGAAAGTCATCTACAAGGAACCTTGGAGATCACCCCCTCCAGGGCTTCTCTAACTTTTATGCACATGAGAATCACCTAAAGGGCTTGGAAAATACATATTGTGGGGTTCCACCCAAGATTTTAAATTCAGTGGTTCTGGGGTAAGGCCTGAGAATTTGTGTTTCTAACAAGTTTGCAGGTGAAGCTGGTGCTGCTGGTCTGGGGACCACGCTTCAAGAATCACTGACCCCCCCCCATCACTGAGGAAGTTCCAAGGCTTGGGAATGTGAAGGGCTTCCCTCACCCTCATACGGTGGGTTAGCAAGACAGCTCAGCCCAGCACATAACCTTCCCACTGCCCCTGCTGTCAAATCAAAGTATAATGTGTGTGATAGATTGCAGAATGGCCACAAGTCCTTTGACACTTGTTCCATCCATGGATGGGATTTTTGTCCCTTCCTCTTGACTCTAGGGTGGTTCTAGTATTGAATAACCAGTAATATACGATGGAAGTGTATTGTGCACTTTTCCACACCCAGCCTTAAGAGAGTAGCAGGTTTTGCTTCTAGACTCTTGGAATGTTCTTTCTGAGAGCTCTGAGCTCCCATTTCAGAGGTCTGACCACCTTGAGGTCACCTTGCTGGAGAAGCCATGCATAGACCTGGCCAATGGTTGTAGGTGACTTCAGCATCCTAGCCTTCCTCAACAAGGATACAAAAGTGCAACCAACTCACACTCTCCAGACCTGCACATCTTCCAGCCAACGCCTCTGCAGATGCCGTGTGAGACTGAATCATTGCTCTGCCCAGAGTCCTGAGCCACAAAATCATAAGATACATTAAAACAATTGTTGTTTTAAGCCACTAAGTTTTGGGGTAGTTTGTTGCACAGCCACAGATAACTGAAATGATATTGAGCAGACAAAAGCCTTTGGGGACCTGAGGTTCTATTTACAGGCTGAACTTAGAGACAAAAGCAACCTATGTGAAATGCAATAATGGGTGACTGATTAGATAGAGGTGTCTAGTGAAAGCAAAAAGGCCAAATTGCCTGAGATCGCTTGCCTGAGACTGAGTACACTGACAATATGTACCAAAAGAAAGAGTCAGGAGCCAGGGTTAATCTAGAGGAGATGCAAGGAGAGAGGTTGAGATGTGGGCAGTGAAATCGTGAGTTACGATGTTAGACATTTCAAGTCCCCAAACCACAATGCCCAAGCCCCCACATCCACGTCCTGAAATCTCAGTTCCCACCCACATCCCTCCTCCCTAAATCAGGAAGCCTTTCTTGTCTAGATGCTCCTTTCAGCCTTTCCTCATGGACTGGTTTGCATTATGATCTGATTTTTTCATATACCTCTTCCCAGCGTACTTATAAACTCATAAAGAATATAATTTGCCTTTTATTTTCTCCTCAATGCTTAGCACAGTCCTGAGGACACTGTTAGTGTCCCTGATGCTCAGCTGAGTGGAAATTGTATAGACTGGTGAGAGTTACAACCGCAGAACTGGCGAGGGTGGGCTGGAGGGGCTCACCCAGAGCTGGGATCTTCAGCCTTCAGTGAAATAAGTCCCTGCAGGGGACCACTTTGAAGAACAATACTCATCTCAGTATAGTATATTCTGGGCTGTTTGTAAAAATGTCACTCTCATGTGTGGGTATGAACGTACACACCTTCCAGTGCTTACTGTTTTATTGTTGAACAATTCGGTTCAATTTCCCTTGTTACTCTAATCCTCAGAATTGCTATCTTTGAGGCTGTCCACTGGGGAGCCCCAGTGCCCTGTTTGTGATGTCATTATGACATCTCCTTGTCATCACCAGCGTCATGGTTCAAACCAAGGGTTCAAACCTCAGAATTGTTATCTGGGTTCAAACCAAGTCTTCTCTCCACCACTTTGATACTGACAATCCTAGGGGACCCCAAGAGTCCTTCAACCCCATTAAATTAGTCAATCGGCAGATGTTTTCTGATCTTTCTACTCTGTGAAACACTATAGGGGCTGAAAGGAAGAAAGTTCATACACAACCGGGGCTCAAGTCAGGGTGTGTTTCCTGGAGCAGGTATGTGTGCGAAACTGACCAGTAAAAATGGTGGGGTGGGGATCCATAGGTCCAAGGGACATTTATCCACAGCTAAAAAGAACAGGAGGAAATCCAGGTTGGCAGGAGCATGGGTGTGTGCAGAAAGGTCCATCGAGGTAGTCCACATGAGAACTTGGGCACCAGGGAAATACGCATGGCTTGAATTTGGTAAACCGTGAGAATTGAGTTTTGAGAGTTGGAGGGACATGATTTCATTCACATTTGATACTCCCCACGGTTCCTGGCATTATGCCTTCCTTTCATGTGGCAGACGAGTATCAAATATTTGTTGATTGATCAATGAACTGTCAAAGCCATCTGAGTGCTCTGTTGCTGTCTGAATCTTTCAGATACTTACCTGATTCTCCTATTTTTTCTCCTGTGTTCAGGCAACATTTATTCTAGGAAATGGCCCTGGCTTTAAAGACAAAGGAGCCGAAAAACTCCCAGTAAAACAGAGAGATTGTCAAAGCAGAACCATTTGTAAGTGGAATGACTCCTCCCTGCCCAAACTTTACCGCAAGGCCCCATTAAAGAGTTGCAGAACCCCAGCACGAAAGTGCCATAAATTACGAGACTCCAGACGTTGGGGACGGAGAGCTACAATTCCCACCGGAGTTTGCTGTGCATTTCTTTTTGCAAAGCAACCGAAGCAGATTGAAATCCTGGCTGAGAAGCTTGTGAAAGAAGAGAGCTGAGGCAAAGGGCAAAGGCATTAAATAATATATGGATTTTCACAAAAAAAAAAATCATTTCTGCTTAAAGAGCTGACTGCCCACGTTGGTGACCAGGTGCGGCAAGGAAGGAGGCTGGCACTGCTGACAGCAGAAAGCACAGGACAGAGGCAATCAACAGGGGTGTGGTGACCGTGTTTAATGGGCTTTTAAATGCCCCAAAATGAAAGTACAAATTTCTAGGAAGTATAAGGTGAAGACGATTTATCTTTGTTTTATTAATCCTCATGAAAGCACTTTGCCCTGCTCTACGATACAATCATCTGTCCGATGGTATAAATTAAAATATAGAAATTAAATAGTGTAAGTTAAAATTCCAGACACCTCTACACCACTCCAGGAGCACTTTCCTCACCTCCTAGATTTCAGCAACCAGCTCTTCTACGAGAATCTCTACAACGTGGGAGCTCTGTTCTCACCCTCCCTCAAGAACGTCATGCCCATCAATCCCCCACTGCTAGTACATTTCCACTGAAAGAAACCCTGGCCCGATTCGGGCAAAGGCGGGCTCCCAGCAGCACCCATATCCTACTGCATGACTTGATTCAGCCTTGCAAATAACTACCTGCCCGTTCACCCAAGGCAAATGTTGATTTATGCTGAATGCTAAGTGAGTGGAAAAGAATGATGACTCACTTTCATTGGATGACCTTTCTACTTTCACAAGGAGAAAGCAGACAGTTTAAAAGGAAAAGCAATTTGTCTTTTGCTGATTTTTTCTTGTATGAAGTCTGAATTTCTCTGCCTAATCTTCAAGGACCTACCTTCCAACACATGTCCCACCGCTTGCTAACTGAGTCTATGTTCTTTGCTGTTCTTTCCCACCCTCAGTAGGACGTGCCTACTTCTGTTTATTTATTCATGACGTTCTCCTCTCTTCTCTGCCTTCCAAATCCATAGTACTCAAGGCCAAAACCCACCTTTTCTATGAAACCTTCAACTTCCCATGAGCATCCACAGACTTATCAAAGAAAAGCAGGATACTGTCAGATGTTTGTTTTCCTTTCATTGTTTGGGGAGTTTACAACTTTCGTTTCCCTCTAAATTGTAGTCTCCTTCAGGGGAAGGTCCCTGCCTTTTTATCTATGCCTCACAATTAGCATCATGGCCTGCAAAATGGGGTGCTCAGTGATCACTCTTCACAGCAAGGCCAACCCAACTTATTAGCTCACAAAGACCACATTTGAAGAGTTAAAAGCCTTTAAGATAGCCATGCACTGACCAAAACCATCCACCTATCTTTTTACTTGTTATTTTGTTGGTTGCTGCTATCATTGTTGCTATTCCTTTATTCGATGATGATGATGATGATGATGAAATAGAAGAAGAACACCTAACATTTCCTGGGATTTTACTAAATGCCCAGCACTATTTTCAGCACTTTATCCATATCATCTCATTTATTCCTCTTCGCAATTACAGGACAAAGTGTTTCCACTTTAATGCTGAGAAAACTGAGGCACAAGCCGTTAGGAACCTGCCTGAGATCATTCCAGAGTTCAAAGCAGATTTGGGATTTAAATCCAAGAAGTCTGACTCCAGAGTTTGAATTCGGCATGGTACATCGTTCCTTGCACTGTGTTTCACCTAGTTTGTGAAGCATTTAGAATGACAGGGAAGTCATAACCGATTCCCTGAAGGCATTAGAAATTATTTAGCACTTTATTTTTTCTAAGTACTTTCACCTGCACTAACTCATTTAATCTTGACAAGAGACCTCTGTGGAAGGTAAGTTGAGCATTTCTACACTTAGGAGGAGATAGGGAAATAGATGTATTGCCTGAGAGTATAAGTGCATCAGGAGAGCCACGAAGTCATGGACACAGGATGCCAGAGGAGAGGCAAGGGTCAGCATACACAAAGCAACCATTCCTCTTGTAGCAAAGCTACTGAGTCACCAAGGGGTGACTTGGTGAAGATTATCCAGCAAATGAACAGAAAAACAGGATTAGAACTGGATTTTGTGACTTATACTCCATGGCCTCCCATTGTAGTACCATGGCCCTGAGCATGATGCTGAAAATAAATAGTGAAAATGGGGTCCTAGTCAAATACGTGGGGACCTACTGAAGGCCGTGTGTGCCTCTTAGAGAGTCAAAGCACGAGCTTTGAAAACTCATGCAAAGCAGCGCATAAACTCACTTGACCAGAGACACGTTTAAATACTTTCCATTAATATCCCTTTGCAGCACTAGTACTCTACGGAAGTCAATTTGGGAAACAATGCATAACAGATATATCGGAATGTGCGTGTATAAATAATTGCAATTTTTTTTTCTTTTGGCTCCTGGGACCAGCTGCAAAATCAAAAGAAAAATAGTTCCTCGTCTTCCTTTCTTCTCACTTCCTAAATGCTCCCCTCACCACCACAGCTAAATCTACACATTTCACTCCTCTACCCTACAATGAAACGTGTATATTTTTCAACCCACTCAGATGAAACATAACGGAAAATTAACACTCTCCAAAGAAAGAACACCTGTACTCTTTCTCACCTGTATACACACACACACACGTGACCTGAATCTTTGTTCAGTTTCTTAGGGTTGTTACATTACTGCCTTTGCATAAGTGAGGATTCATCATATCCTCACTGTTCCTCCGGGATTTGCTTGTTTGTAAAAGATTATGTTAGTGTGCTTCGGCTTCCATAACAAAATACCCCAGACTGGGTGGCTGCAACAGCAGAAATGTATTGCTCTTAGTTCTGGAGGCTGGAAGTCCAAGATCAAGGTGCCAGCATCGTAGGCTCCATTCTGAGGGCAATTCTCTCGGCTTGTAGGTGGCCACCATCTCACTGTGTGCGCACATGACCTCCTCTCCATGTGCCTGGGATCAGGGCCTCACACTTACGACCTCATTTAACCTTCATGACTCCCTTCTAGTCCTTATCTCTGAATACAGCCACATTAGGGGTTAGGGCTTCAACACCTGAATTTGAGCAAGGGCAGGACACAATTCAGCCCATAGCAACGATCGAGAATGTAATGATGTCATCAAAGCAGGCTGTGTTGGTGGGGACCCAAGGTGGTCTCTTAGGGATGGATCGAATCTGATTTTTAAAACTACAGAAGAAAACTTGGGCAAATTATTCACACGCTGCTGCCTCATGTCCTTTTCGCAAGTTTGGCGGGGAGTATAAAGAATTTCAATGGATCATAACAGCTATGCCTGAAAATGTTAATCCCTTATGAGCAGAAACGAGGTGGCAAATCCGTATTAAGATATAAACAACCGACATGCGCGCCTGCGAGCACCTCTTTGTGGCAGAAGAAGACCGGAAGTGGAAACTAGAAGTGGAGTGGGAGGAGACTGAACTCACCCAGGACAGACCCACCTTGCATGCACCAGTGAGGGGTATGGGAGCTATCTCCGCTGCCTGGGTGCCAACCGCACTCTCTTGCCTTTTCATGTGTAGCCTGAGCTGAGCACCCTGGGGCCACAACTTCCCCATCCATGCTTCCATTCCCCCTCCCAGACAGCAAGCAGCGCTGCGGGCACACACAGCCTCTCCTCCGGCTTCACCCCCAGCCACCCACCCGCAGGTGCAGCCAAGCCCAGCAGGGAGAGGAGGGCAGGGCACGTGGGCCGGGAAAGGGCACGGCTCTCTGGGAGGCTGAGGGCGGCATTCGTGACATCGGCGAGAAGAACCTCGCTGATCACTTCCTTCCTCATTATTTCAGGATTATTGTAATTTTATGCAAACACTCCTTCTTTCCAACGCAGCTTCTGACGGCCACAGTTCTCGTTTGCTGCTGGCCCCCAGCAATGCTAATAAACGGCTTCCAGATCATTTTTATTCATTTTGCGCATTTCACTCACAGTACTTCATGTGACTGATGTAGCCCCTGCAGCTCATATTTCTGTTTGAATTGCAGGGCAAGTAGTGAGTTTTAACATTCCAACTGCACACACATTCTTCTTTCCCTCGAAATGAAAGATCATTTGAACTTTGAATTGCATTAGCATGACATTTTTCCACTAAATTACCCTGGCTGCACTCAACGGCCTGAAAAGAAACAAACCTCTTTTAACTCTGTAGGCTGTGTGAGTGAATAAATACCAGAGGAAACACCAACAGAGAGGAGGAAGGAGCCACAGCCTGGCAAGGCTGCGACGCTCCTGCTGCCATGAAGAGTCCATCTGGGGTGCTGGCCTGGCTGACTGGGGCCACTGCTGTCCCCTACCCCATGCCAGGCCGTGGCTGGGGCATTTGGATGCATGCAGCACAAAGTTAATGGTTAACAGCAGCTGTTGCTTTGTGAAAAACGAGGTACAGCTTCTCCTATCATTTAAAAAAAAGTAATAATGTTTGCTTTCTCTTGTATTATAATTGCAGGAAATGTTCATTGTGGGAAATGTGGAAAACACAAAAAGAATAAGGAAGAAAATGAAAACCCCCCTGTGCTCTAGGGATATATTTTTCCAAATCCTTTTGGGAGAGTGGATAGAGTCCTATTCAATTATATATGTGCATAGCATCATTTTGTTTATTTTGCATAAATTAGGATATATGTTTGTGATTTGAATCTGGAAAACACAAAAAGAATAAAGAAGAAAATGAAAACCACCCATACTTCTAGGGAGATATTTTTCCAAATCCTTTTGGGGGAGTGGATAGAGTCCCATTCAATTATATATGTGCATAACATCCTTTTGTTTATTTTGCATAAATTAGGATACATATTTGTGATTTGAATCTTTTTTTAACTTGATTTCTCTTGTGAGCATTTGCCCATTACTTTAAAAGTCATGATTTGCAATGACTGCATGATAATTCATCATAGAAGTATATCATATGGATATAATCATTTCTTTCTTAGTATACATTGATGCCACTTTCAAGGTTTGTGTTTATTAAAAATGCTGTAATGAACATCTTTTTGCACCTAACAGATCTGATAATTGGTGATGGTTACCACTTCTTGAGCTTCTATTATGTGCCAACTATGACAATAGACACTTCCCAGAGGGTACAGTATATATTATAATAATATATAATCATAATATATATTAATTCTCGTCATCACCCTCAAAAGTGGTCATTATTCTCCTCATTTTATAGGCAAAGAAAGTGAGTGCAAAGGTTAACCTGGTTCATAGCCATTAGGTGGTAAGGAACAATTCTAGGAGTTGAACCCAGATTTTCTGACTCCAGGGTCTATGCTCTTTTACGTATGTTCTGGATGTTACCACTATGCACTCCATTTCCTTCTCTGAAGCTTGCATGATAAAGTATCCAAGGCAGCTACATAAAAACCCAACTGTGCCTCAGAAGCCCACCTAAAGTCAGAGGCAGATCTGAGTTTCAGGAGCTCAGCAGGAATTTGTTACTGGCCTCAGTCAAGGAACAGGGATTTCTTTTCTGGATGCAGTTCGGGGGCGGTGGTGAAGATTGTGCACTGACAGTTACAGACACGGGGTGTTTAGCTGCTCGCTGTCTGCAGCAGGGGCCGGGTTAATGAAGGGCATCACACTCTGTCAGAGCAACCTGGACCGAGGCTTCAGACCACACTGACTGCTGGATGCAGGACAAGGGTGAGGGCTCAGAAAAAAAAGGAGAAAACAATCTATCTTCTCAATGCTTGTTAGCACGAAACGCAGTGATGTGTTGACATTTCCTGTTTAAAGAGGTCACAAGGATCACCTTGCAGGTTGACACGTAAATTCGTTATTCCTACGAAGTGAGTTGGTGGTGATCAGCAATCTTAAGTGTCTTGAGTGGTGACGTCACAGTTACTCTGGCGAAGGCAGGTGGATTCACCTGCTTTCGTGAAGCTTCATGACACAGCAATACCTCTTAGCACTGTCCTCTTCCCTAAAACTGGTGCGAGGCAGCCTTAGCCTTGGAGTGGAATGAAACAAGACCCACATGTCTCCTCCTGTCTTTACAACCCTGTAAATGTGGGGTCTCAGGTTGAGCTACCCATCTACACATTCCACACGGGGTGACTGTACAAGCACCAGACGTGGCGGGTGCCCTGTCATAGTTCACAGTCTGCATGCAGAGTCCAAAGACAGCTTGACTGTGCATCAGCCCTGGGTTAGGGCCACTTCAAGCAGCCTCCTTATTCCTGTGCCAAACTGTGTAAGATGGAGAGTAACATTTGGCACAGAAACATAAGCTCCTCCCAAGCTCCTCCCAAGCCAGGCTGGGAAATACCCCTTGAAACGCCACTCCACTAATTGCAGCAGAAAGATGTAGTGAGACGCGTGTTTGCTCTGGAGCTGGGACCTGCAACCATTGGTCAGGTGGCCTCAGGTAGGTGACATTCTCTGAACCCCAGTTTCTTCATCTATAAAATTATTCATTCACTGTATTCATTTATTCATTTAATTTCATTCACTTACTGACTCACTGCAATGATAATCTATTGAGTGATAAGTATGTGCTAACACGGTACCAGATGCCATTCACATGTTGGCCAGTGAAACAGGCATGGTGGCTGCCTTCGTGGAGTTTGCTATCGGGTGGGAGGCTACCGAGAAAACTAGGTGAGCAAGTAAACACATAAATACAAGTTGAGATGAACACTGTTAGGTAAATGAGCAGAGTGCAATAGTAAGGAATCTTGGGAAAAGAGAGAAGATAAGGACTTAGGTAAGGATGATACTTGACCTTGTAAGCGATATGAAGGATCAAATAAATGGGGGTAAAATATCTCAGGTGCCTGGCCCAGAAAGGAGAATTATAAATGTCAAACTCATAAAAGTAGAGAGTAGAGTGGTGGTTACTAGGGGCAGAGGGTAGGGGAAGCAAGGAGATGTTTGTCAAAGGGTACAAACTTGCAGATGTAAGATGAGTAAGTTCTGGAGATACAGTGTACAGCATGGAGTCTATAGTTAATAATACCACACTGGACACTGGAAATTTTCTAAGAGTAGACCTTAAGTGTCCTCACCACAAAAAAGGGGGGGAAAGCTACTATGTGAAGTTATGTACGTTAATTACTTTGATTGTGGTAATCATTTCACAATGTATATGTACATTGAATCATCACATTGTACACCTTAAATAGATACAACTTTGATTGTATCTATTAGGTATTTGATTTGTCAATCATACCTTCATAAAGTTCGGAAAAAAAATAATTTAAACAAGAAAAAAAGAGCTGTATGCACAAAATTGCCATTGTATGGTTGTTTCTGGTAGCAAAAAAGAAAAAGTAAACAATCTAAATAGTGTGTTTATCCACTCCGTGGAATATTATGCAGCTATTTAAAAAGCTAAGTAGGAAAAGAATGGAACAATATAGAGAAACATTTGATGGAATGCAAAGGGAATAAAGCAGTATGCAAAATGTTATGTTCGCTATGATTACAACGATGTAAAATGTGTATGATTATGGCCGAAGTCTTCAGAATACACACAAATAAAACCTATTTTGTTACAGTCTTGTGAAAGAGGGTAATTTGTTATTCTTCTTTCAAAAGGGCCTTTAAAGTTGCTGCGATAATACATTTTTAAATACAACAAAACAAAATCAGCAGTAGTTGACTTAACCCCATCTCTAAAGATAAATGCATTTGCAGCACTGGATTAGACCAGGGAAACCCAGGCAGTTGCTCTGGAAATTGGATGAAGAAAACGTTGACCAGGGCTCCTACAGTAAAAACCTTCATGTTGAGACCCCCCTCCCGCCAAAGGACAGACTTAAGTAACGACACGTGATTGCTCAACTGCATCTAAGGAGGCTGGTCTGTTTCACTGCAGAATCGTAGTTCCTATGAAGGGGTCTGAAAACATGAGAATCCTCTTTAACAGCATTTTAGTCCCTCTGCCTTCTGCCTCTTCTCTAAATAATTGCTGAGAAAATATTTAACAATATTGTTTAAAGTGGTGCCAAGCTGTTAGCTCGTCTGGGGCACCCAGGTGTCTCCCTCTAGCTCTGAACATACCTCACCAATTTCTCTCACTTCCATTCAAGTCAGCAAATGTTAAGGGAGGCCTGATTTTACCACCAGGCTTGGGCTAAACTCTGGGAACACATTGACAGGTAAAGATGCAATTTCTGCCTTTAAGAAGGAGGGAATTGTAAAAAACAACGGTGCAAATAAATAATCACAAGGCATTAGGTTACTGCTGTTGCGTATAGGACATTTACTGTTCCCTTCCCTGGAGCATCTCCCAAATTGCTTAGGGAGACACACTGATGTGATCCCCTGGCGCGCTGCAAAGGAGCCTGCCCCAAGTCTATTAACCTCTCAAGCTTTCTTCTCCATCTGGGCTCTGTTGCCCTGTGCCAAGATGCGTCCATTTCCTGCACCAACTTGTTCCAGAGCAAATCCAGCCTGAAAGTTGCCATTTGCTCAGCCGCCATCAGGTCACCAGGCTAGCCTGCCAGCTGGCAAGGGCTTCCTTGACCTCCCTGCCCTTATCTGTTTCCTCCAAGTAGAGCAGGTGGCAGGAGCCTGGCAACAGGGAGAACCCACGCCATGTGCAGACCCCAAAGCTTGCCAGCGAAGCCCAGGTGCCTCTTGCCATCATCCACTGGTGCAGTGGGCAGGAAGAGGCAGAGAATGAAGGTGGCTCCGTGTCTCCTGGAAGCCACATGAAAATAGCTGCGGAGAACGGTGCAAGGACTGATTGCCAAGTCAGAGGCTGGAGGAGGAAAAGGGACCCCTAAGTGATGCTCTTCCCTGAAGGCGTTTGGTTTGAGTTGTAAGCTGAGCTATCTGTCATGGCAGTCTCCTTCCCTCCTCTGCAATGGCCCAGCCCCAATCACATGGGCCTCTTCCCAGCCCTCTGAGAGCCTGGAAAAAAATGAGTGGAGGAGAGGTCTCTTTTCCTGAGAACAGGAAGCAATGCAGGTAACAGTTATTCCATGCTAGGAGGCTGAGTTGAGAACCCCTCTACCTCCTTCTTTGAGAAGAGACCAAACAAAGAGAGAGCTCTGCAGGAACATGGGGAAAACACGTTTGAGTGGATAACAAGACGAGGTATTGACAGTGCCATAGTGAAATCAAATGGCCAAATCAAAGTTCTGAAAATGGAAGCTTTGCCCTCAGACGCGTGAGAAGCGGCGCAGCTCAGATCACCGTCTCGTAAGTCTTTGCTCAACCACTTTTCCCCCAGAAAGTTCACTCAACTACCCTTCCTCAGAAAGACGGTTTGCAGAATGTGAGATCCTACAAGTTGCAGAGAGTGCTCTGTGGAAACGGATCCTTTCTAGTCTGAACTGCAAGCGAGTCAAATAAACAAAGAATTAGCCCCAGCACAACTCAAGTGTAACAGACGTTGGCTGGTGTTGCAAAGGCTTGAGATACCTGTGCTAGCACCAGGTTTGGTAAACCAAAAGAGGAACTCTCTAGAAGGTACTTATAAGCCATTCAGACTTGGGTAAACGGATTTTAATTAGATGGAAGAGAAAGCAAAACTAGTTCCCATGGGAACCAGCTTTTATCTGTCTAGGTGAGCTCAAGTCAGGGACAACAATCCTAATGGTTTTGGATGGCCTTAAATGGTCCTGCAAACGTGGATATAGCTGATCTCTTACATATAGACTTATATTTACATTTGGGCCATAACACGAGTATTTTATAGCTGCTGTTCAACAGCAAGCAAGACGTTAGCTGGAGGTATTTCCAGTAAATCCACAGAACAGCCTTGCTTCCTCCCGCCCCTCCCCAACTGTGAGATCACTGATCATTGTACCAAAGTAAGGTGTGTGATCTCTTCAAGTGATTGCTTATATTGTTTTGCATATTTTAAGTAAAAAACACTGAACTTCTAGGCCAGGAATAAAACATCATCATAACAGCACTTAACACTCACTGCATTCCTCCTGTATGCCAAATGCTTTGCATGCATTCTCTTAATTCATCTTTCTAAATACCCTGTGAAGTAAGCGCTGTTTTTATCTTCCATTTTATAAATGAAGAAACTAAAATTCAATAACCTGCCCAAGATTTTACAGCTAATTAGTTATGGAGTTGTGATCTGAACTTGGAACTGGGTACATCCTGGTTCCTAGAACCATAGGTATTTCCCACCTGCCTAAATAATTCCCCACATTTATTTTTATTATCCCTCGTCAATTCTTACTGCATAGCCCAGAAAAGTTTAATCCTAATTTGTTTATTAAATTAAACCACAATAGATAAATTGCTTTCTCCGTGTCCCTGCCCTTGGTATCCTTATGGTATAATAAGAAGACAAACAGTAAATTTAAAAGTTTAATCCACTCTTCCTCCTTTGAAAAGAATATGGGACTACCGAGGTCACCGTATAGATGTTAATGTTTTTTGGATGCGTAGACTCATATTGCAGGCAAGTCATACTTATCAGTAGCCAAGATGAAAGGCACATTTCCCTGGGGACCTCTCCTTTGCTATGGTACCCACGAGTGATGGATAAAAATGTAGAAACCAACGGTACTAGCCTAGCTAGATTTCTACCATATCTTCTTTTTTTTTTTAATTTTTATTTTTTTTTATTTTTATTGCAGCATATTATGGGGGTACAAATGTTAAGGTTACATACATTGCCCTTGCCACCCTCCCCCCTCCAGTCAGAGCCTCAAGCCTGACCATCCCCCAGACGGTGCACATCGCACTCATTATGTATGTATATACCCATCCCCTCCTTCCCCCTCCCATCTGCCCGACACCCAATAAATGTTGTTCCTGTGTGTCCACTTAGGTGTTGATCAGCTAATACCAATTGGCTGGTGAGTACAAGTGGTGGCTTCTTACACCCTTAACCCGGGCATCCTTAGGAAGTAAGCTAGATCCAGGGCTCCCTTCTGTGACGAGAACTGGTCTTCAGCACTTCCCATCTTAGCTATGACACCACCACCCCCATCATATCCCACTGTACCTAATCCTGCCACATATGTTTTGAGGCTGCCCTGTCACTGGAACCATCTTTGCATCCATTCATTCATTCCCTCATTCATACATGCAACACTCACTCATTATGGTTCCATTATACGCCACAACTAACCCTACTCTCAAGAAGTGAGAATAAATGAACACAAAAACAAAAACACCTAAATACAATGATAGAAAGAATTCAGGCAATTATAAGATGAGTAGAAAAACACATTCACATTTAGGTTTACATGACTAAATAGTACTATTCTAGGAGCATCTGCTTTTTAAAAGAAGATTCCAGAAAGAAGATCATCTTTAACTGAAGGGGAGGAATTATTAGTAGTACAGTGATGTGGATATTATTGAACCGTGGACATGATTTGGAAAACACTTGGAGTGATCCACCTTCCCAGTAATAGCCAAGGGTGACAATGTAAAATTCTACCTTCTTTTGAAATAAGCCTTGCCCCGACAATCATAAGTATTTTCATTCTCTTTGTCCCTCTCCACCAGCCTGAGAAATAGTCAATATCCAATGGAGGAACAAGAGAGGCACTCTGTCCCTGGGTCAAACGAAAAGGTCTCTTTTGCCCCAAAAGCTCTGGACACCAGCCTCCCTGCCACCGCATCCCCCGTGCTGACCCACACTCGAACCCTGCTCTACCTGGTGTCATGGCCTCTTTGTCTGACTCCAACTCCAGGCCCAGGTGCTTGTTCTGCGGCCATCACAAATGAGTTGAGCCCAGGAGAGTGGCTTCAGTCACTGGCCTGGGCCGCACACCACCTGTGGCCTGTGTAGTTTTTATTCTCTATCTTATACCTACCCCGCCCCCTACTTTACAGGGCTCTCATTTGGAAGTGATTTCTGGGCCACTATTTAGTGGGCTGTGAGGCCCAGGAGTCAGAGGGGAGGCAGCGGGTCCCTGTCCCCAATCACATGTCACCACCCCACCCCTCTTCCCTCCCTGCCTCTGAGTCTCCAAATGGCCTCCTGCCTAGTCCTTGCTCACCACCCCTGCCAGCACCACTTCCCTCCCCCAATCCATTCTTCATCCTTCCACATTTATAAGCATTTCCATCTGAAAGGGGAAATTTTTTTCTTTTTTTATAAAAAAAAAAAATCTCCTGAGTTGGAAACACTGTCGATTGTAACTATAGTGATGCATCAATCATGTCGCAATAATTGCACAGCACAGGGTTTCCTGTTAGGGCCCAGCTACCTGCCAGAAAATGGCAGCAATCAGGCTATTGGCAGCAGACAATCAGGCATCATTTGTAATTCTTTATGGCTGCATGTTTCCCGGTCCAGGAATTGGATGCTAATCAATCAGTTGTCATGGCAACCCAGCATCACACAGCTATCAATACAGAAAAAAAGATGGGAGAAATTATAAGGGTAGTGAGTGCCACAATCCCTGGAAGGGGGTGCCAGGTGTCCTTGTTAGGTGCCAACCCAGGAAAAGCAGGACCAAGAAAGAGCCAGAGATCCCCCCAAGGGTGAAACCTCCATAGCTCCATAGCTGATGCAGGGAAGAGCTATTGTCTTAGCCACAAAGGAAATAAGAGCAGGTGGGTGATTTTTGGGTCACCTCATTGTCCTTGGATACCAGCTGAGCTCCTAGGGCTAGGCAATTTACAGGCAGTTTGAGGGAAAAAAGACAAGCTCTAGTGAAAAAGAAGAAAGGGAGACCAGTTAGTTATCCAATCAGCCAGCAAAGCTTTCACGGCTTCACGCATCAAATACTTACCGTCCAATCTGGACCACTCAACTTATAGAGAGCAAAAGTCAACCGGGACCCACAACAGCATCCGATGTGCCCGGTGAGTGGTTCAGGACTCAAGTACAATGCAGAGGAGACCAGCATGACCCAACTCAATGAAGGTAATTGATCAAACCATGTGCCAGGACTGAGCTAGACGTGTACACTTCCCCCGTTTTTATGAGTTCACACATGAAGAGGTGGATTTTGTTATTTTTATCTTACAGCTGAGGAAACTTCAACCCAGAATGGTTGAGTAAGCTGCCCGATGTCACACAGCAGAAGGGCCCAGGCAAGACGGAACCACAGCTTGTCTTCACCCAATACCATGTGGATAGTTGCAGCTCAGTATGACCCCAGGGAAGTCATTTCATCCCTTGTGTCCTCAGTTTCCTTTTCTGTAAAAGGAGGATAAGAGCTCTTTTTGGAGAGTGGTAATATTTAAATGGAATGATGTCCACAAATGCTCTGAAGACAGTTCCTGGCACCAAGTAGATCCTTCCTTCTTTCCTTCCTTCTTCAGTTCTGCCAGGGGTACCCTAGATCCAGTCTGCACAAATGGTCCCCTTCAATGGGGTTAAGAGTTTGTAACAAAAAAAGCTTTCGAAATTGCCCACCAGAACAAGTGGAGGGCTTGTTGGCTTCTCCATCCTTAGTCTCAACCTCCCCTATCTCAACTCTCTGGATTGCTTTGAACAAGAAAGTCAGCTCATTCCTCCCCAGCGTGGCCTCCCCTCCCCGGCTCCCAGAGCCAGGGCGTCTTCCCTCTGTCAGGGCAGCAAGACCGTGACGGGATTCCGGCTCATCGGGCTATTACTGCCAAAATGCTGTGGCTTTATAAAAATGACACTTGAAGCACAGTGACTGTGAATCGAGTAACAGACCAACTAATTGACCAAAGTTTTCTTATTAAAGTAATTGTACACTTCAAACCAATTTTTCACCCTAGATCATATCCGGTCTGTTTTACGATGCACAGCTTTCTCGCCAAACTCTTTGAACTTTGGTGCAAAACATCACGGCCTGGGAGGGGCGTCCAGGAGCAGGAGGTAGTTCTGGTGGCGGAAGGAGTACAGGCCTCGGGTTCTATTCCTGTGTCTGCCGCTAATCTTGCACAAGTGGATCCCTCTCTCTGAGCCACCGGCAGCATTTCCACGAGGTCTTCCTCAGAAGGCTACTACATATTCATAATAGGACACTGGTCCACACGCATATTCAGACGTAAATAGGTGAGCGAGGGATGTTTCCAGCAGTGAAATGGTCAAAAACAAGTTTGGGAAACACTGGGGGAGGCCATGTTTTCCAGGTTTCCAGGTTTCATTGCTGAATGAAATCCCAGAACCTTCACTAGGCTATTAGAAGGAGAAATCTAAAATGCAGCGCTTTCCATGTTTGTTTGACCTCCAAGTCTCTTTTGCTGTCACTGAGTGTCCCTAAAGGCTTGTGTTCTGAGGATCGAAGTTTAGAAAACACTGAATTGAGGGTTCTCCAAAGAGGCATTGTTTGCAGCAGCGACAAGCCAGAAATGAGCCGGCTATCCGCTGCCTGTTGAAGCTGACGTCCACCCCCCTCGAGGAATATTAGACAGCCTCATAAAGAACAGGACAGATCCGCATCTGATGGCGTGGAAAATCCCCAGCGTATACCAGTGAATGCAAAAAGCATGATGCAAATTTTACAAAATGGTCCCACTTGTGCACGTGTGTGCGCTTACGTGCAGATGAAGATGAGTTGATGCAAGCCTATCTGTGAATCCGTGACTATGCACAGAAAAATTTTCCGGAGATATTTAAGAAACTCATTACAGAGGATTCCCTAGCAAGGGGCACTGAGGGTGAGGTTAAGGACATCTGAGCTTTTCATTTTATACCACTAAATACCGTTAGAATTTACTATGTCATGTACCGTTTTTATAATTTTAAAAAAAACTAAATTTTTAAAAGCTCCCTAGGAACTCTTTTAGCTCAAGTTCTATAATTTTATGGTATCTTGAGCCCTAAATTGAGGATCATTTAAACCTATCTTTTTAATAAAATATAGGGAGAGCTTCACACCTTTAGGTCCTTCGTAGTACCATACCGACTCTTTTGTATTTTTCAAGCACGCCGCCAATGCAGAGTGGGATGAATTCGCCCCTGAGGAGGAAATGGCCCATCTCCTTGGAGGCCCACACGTATGGGTTGGATCTGTGTCTCCAAGATGCCAAAGAACCCGGCCACAAGAACTCTGAGGCCCATCCTAGGCAAACATTAACAGGCCAACCACAAATAAGCATAGGATCTCAGAATCCGAAAACATCTGAGCTGGAAAGAACCTGAGAGTTTAACTAATTCAGCTGCCACATTCTACAGAGGAGAAGTCCAAGACCCAAGGGAATGACATGGGAGCCCAAACAACTGATCTCAACTCTGGGACTCCCGATTCTGGATCTAGGAGAATTTCCACCATGCGACTCTGTCTTTCTAAAACTCCCTTCCTCGCCCCGTGGGGAGACAGGATGACCTCCCTTAGCTCCGAGAACGTCCAAAGCTAGACACAGTGTACTGAGGAAACAACGTCTAACTAGGCAAAGAGATAACCAAAGACAAGGAAAAGGCCAATCTGTTTGCCTAATCTAGCTAATGCTCAAACTGACGCACAAACAAGTTCTTGTGTTTGCAACAAATAACTTTGTTGTTTTTGTACCAAACAAACAAAAGAACGAGTAAGTAAAAATGATAAAATAGCACCCTGACTCTTGTTCCTCATTTGGTAGGAGTCAGAGGGTATTGGGGATTGTTACGATTGCCTTTTTACAGATGAGAAAACTGAGTCCCAGAGAGGTTTAGCAGACTGGTCCAAGGCCACCAAGGGAGTGAGTTAGTGGTAGAAGAAGAGTGTGAACCTGAACCTGGGGGTTCTGATTGCTGGGGCCCCACACCCTCCGCTTGGCAATGTGAGCCCCTGGCAAAGTGTTGCCTCCCCTGAGCACTGAGCTAGGCATGTTCTTCCCTGAGAGTTGGTCTCTCTCTCTTCCCCGTGGTCATTATACCTACTCCTAGCAACCTCTGCTCCTTTCTGATCTGCTGTTTCTACTCAATCATGATCTTGATAGTCAAACATCCACTCCCTCTGAAGTATGCTATAGAAGACGGGGAAGTGAGTGTCCCCCTGTGTGTAGGACTGAGGGGTGCCCTCTGGTGCAGCACGTGGGCCTCAGCTGACACTTCCTGCTTCCTTCCTCATTCCTACCTGTATTTAAGTAGTTAACATAAACTCTACAATGTATGATACACAGAGTCTGCACATCTCTAAGCAGTGTACTCAAAAACAAGCGTCACTGAGAGTGTACTGCTTTTTTTTGAGACAGGGTCTCGCTATGGTGTCCAGGTTGATCTTGAACTCCTAAGTTAAAAGGATCCTCCTGCCTCAGCCTCCCAAGTGGCTGGGACTAGAGACAGTATTGCTTTTGTGACTATCTTAGCAGGTGTAAGAGATTAAAGAAAGGGAGGAAGGAAGAAGGGAGGTGAGAAGATGAGATTGGAGGCAACTTTGTTTCCAAGATTAAGTCCCAAAAGCAGTGGTGACGTTAACGAGAGACATGGGCAAGTGGCCTGGGGTACTCTGGTGTTCTCCCCCTATATCTTCATCAGACCACTAGGCTACCCCTAACCAACACACAATCCAAGTACACACAGTGGGCTTGCCGTGAGACAGTTTCTAGAGGAGGCCTTTAGTTCAGCCTTCAAAATATTGCCACCCCTTAGCCTGTCCTACATAAAAATTCAGGAATAACCAGTGTTCAAAAGATCTGCTGGTTACTCACTGGCTTTGCAGCCGTTCACAGATAGGGTCACCCCAATGACAAGTCAAGATACCACGGCATGTCAAAGACCCCCAGAGAATTCCCAGTGCTGGAGAGAGGTCGTTTCCTACCTTGTCTCTCATGCTACCAGCCTGCGGCAGCCAGGCCTCCAACAAATAAACGTCAGAACCCACGGAGGCCAGTCCAGTCCTCCTGTGTGTCCCAAGCTGCAGCATCTGCCTTCCATCAGCAAAGGCATGCAACTCCCGCATGCCCTTCAACTCGGGGTCCAACACCCATAAGAGCCAGGAGACCGTGCAGCCGCGGAGGTCAGCGTCTCCAGGCCGCGGCTCTTGGCTGCCGGGAAGACGGTTCACAAGGGGTGGGACTAATGGGAGAATGCCAGTGTGCTGTTCAGTTAAAAAAATAAAACGACCCATAAGGCTGGTAATAACCATCCCTGTGAAGAGATATGAGAGACAGTAAAGCCGTCATGCTAGGAAAAAGGAATGATCGCTCCTGTCTTCTCCCATTCTCCCCACTGGCGGGAACCTCAGGCACACATGGTCGTTGACTCTGGGCCCAGCTGGAGCTGGTCAGACAAAACGCAGCCAGACAGAGACGGATTTATTAATATTTCTGCTCATCACAAGGTGCCCAGCCCTGTGTCAGACAGCATGATAGGGTGGCCCCTAAGACACCGCGCTTCAGAACTACCCAGGGAACTTTTATACAAAGTCACATCATCCTAGGATGCCACTTTGGACCTACAGAATCAGAATCAAAAATCTCTGATTTTTTTTTCTTTTAAACTCCCCAGGTGACTCTGTTGCAGCTTGTCCAGGGCCTGGCATTTAGAAGCCACTGCAGTGGGGAATATAATAAAAGCATAAAATTAGGCTCGTCCTTAAGAAGCTTACCATAGAAGCAAAGAGATAAGACTCATTCAAATGAAGCAAATTTAATTATTTTCTCTTCTTTGTTCAAACAGCGCTTTTATACGTATCTCTAGTGTAGCCTGTGCGTCCTCAGGTTGGAAATGTTTATTAGTCTCTCTCTTTGACAAGCATCCTGTGAACAATCGGAAGGCAAAGACTGTGTGTGTTCATCTTGGATGAGTCGCACGATCTCTTAACCATTCATTCATTCTTTTATTTAAACAAACACGGAGTTTTTCAGGTGCCGGCCACTGTCATAGGCGCTGCCACTGCAGCAGAAAACACAACCGATGGGTCCGCCACCTTTCCTGGAACTTATATTCTCGTGGGGGTGAGGATGGCGAGCAAATGAATTAAGGCAAGTGCCATAGAGAAAATAAAGTAATGAGAAAGAGATTGACCAGGAGGTAACATCTCACGATGTGGTCAGGGGCAGCTTCTCTAAGTCAGGGACCTTTGACCCAGAGTTCGTGGCATGAACATCTCAGAAAAACATCCCAGGCAGAAACAGCAAGCGCGAGGGCTCAAGGGCTGGAATGATCCGGCACAGTCTGGCAATGTCAGTGACTGACAAGGAGAGAAGCAGGAGAGGAAGCCAGAAAGGTGGGCAGGGGCCAAGCGACAGGTGGACTTATAAACCGCTGGCGGGGGAAGGGTCCTATTTTATTTTCTTGTTCTATTTCTATTTGACTCCAAATGCAATAGAACACCACTGGAGGGTTCTAACCAACGTGATTTAACCAACACGATCTGATATCCTTCCTTAAAAAGATCACCCTGCGTGAAGAATGCATTGCATTGGGACAAGAATGAATGACAAGGCAATTTGAGAAGTCCGGGCCAGAGACGCTGGGCAGGGAGGAAGGGGCCAGGCACAGTACACATTTTGGAAGCACCTCTCAGCCCCACTGATAGATGGGGCTTGGAGCGAGAGTAAGGTGTCAAGGATGACTTGTAGATTGATAAATACGCCCCGCGCTTGGAACATGATAATACGCACTCAATGAATGATTACTGAACAATTGGATAAATGAGTGTAAGACAATTCAACATCAGCATCTCGAACATAATTACGTGCCAACGTGTCTGGGTGCAGACAAAAGCGCTCTGGGCCGTCAAGGAAGATGTCAGCGTGGACTCAAATTGCCTGGGGGCGGGATTTGAATTCTGACTCAAAAGTTGAGTCACTTTGGGTGACAGACGCAATCAGGAGAGGGGATTTCTAGACCAGAATGTAAAAATGAGCCTGGTGTGTTTTTGCGTTTATTTTTGTTTGTTTAGTCTTGGGTTTTTTGGCTCTGGGATTTTTTTTTTTTCAAGGAGTGGGAGTTTCAGGAGAAGGGCAGAGACCACAGCGTTGGCAAAGCGGAGGACAGAGATACAGTTGGATGAATACAAAAACAGGAGAGGAATATTAAGCATTTTGAGAGCCAGGCGGTGGCTTAGATTTGAAAAGCAATAGAGATCCATCACCGGTTCTTGTCTAGGGAAGCCGCGCACCGAGGGTGATTTATGTCTTGAATTCGGAATGGTCTGGGGCTGGAGGTGGGGACACACACAGGGAGACGGCAGATCGGATAGAATTACAGTAATCTAAGAACTAGCTTTGCCAAACTAGCGTCTCTGAAGAAAAAATATATATCTATGATGCCACGAGCCTGGGCCCCCACTAGGAAGAAACACCACTGTCCCCGAAGGGACAGGGTGGGAGAAGGCGTAGGGAGGTGGGATGTGGGCGGAATGTAGCCATCCTCAAGCCAGCACAGCACCCCTTACTGACGCTGGCAGGGGACACCCAGGAGTTTTCAGTTGCAGGTGGCTGGGTGCCCTGGGCTAATTTATACATTTTCCGTCTCCTTTAGACAGATTCCAAATCCAGGTAGAAATCTTGGTCCTTTCCGGGGCCTTTTCAGTTGCCATGTGTGGGTCGTGTTTGAGGGAACATCCTTCTCTGTGATCAGGGACTTAAAGACCAGGCAAGACCCAACCCCAGCCTCACAGCCCTTGCAGGGAGTGGGGAGAGGGGCTCTGCGAAGGGTGGGGAGGGGGTCCTTTTCCCCCCTCACATTCGAGATGCTGCTGGAACTTGGCCCTTTCCCACTATATATATACACACATATATATACATATATATACACATATATATACATATATATACACACACACATATATATATATCACGAATCTACAAGTTTGAGCATCCCTGTCCCCATTCCCGAGCCCCCAGCTGGTCCAAAGACAACCATCTGGCACTTGGAAGCTGCAGGCAACAGAAAGGGGCAGTGGACTATGGAGTCAGGTCCCAGAATGAAAGGAAATGACAGTGAGAGAGACAGAATGGCTGCAGCAGCCTCTGCTGGAAACTCGCTGTCTTACAGCCGGAAGTGGGATGGCGTCTCCAGCATGGGAGATGGCGAAGCCGGCCGGGCCCTGCAGCCAGCAGGCAGCACTAGAAAGCTAGACTCCGCAAGGAGGCTGGAATGTTCTAAACAACAGCCACCTGCTCAGGGACCCCGTGTAACCCGGCTCATCAGAAACGACTCACGGCCAGGCTGCACCAGGGCTGCACCAGGGCTGCCCCGCTATGCCAGGCAGCGTCGGTCTTCCCCAAGGTGCTCCCACAGGTGACAGCTTCTGCTCCTCTCGTTTGTGTTTTGACACACAGCAAAAGTGTCAGGCATGCAGGCTATTGACAAGGAGGAGATCCAGCATGTTCCTTCTCAGCCCAGGCTCATTCACTGTCCCGTCTCCTCCAGGAATGCCACAGGTGTGCTCACACACACAGACACGCCCATCAGTCAGCCACTCCGTGGGTGTTTATTGAGCATCTACTATGCCTTGGGCACAATGCTAGGACCTAGGGACACAAAAAATGACTGTGACAGGGTCCCTGACCTCCAGGGGACGATCACACCCTGTACAAGGTGGTAGCATTATTTCAGAGAGAGGAGCCCAAAGCAGGGTGGGTCAGTAAGAGATGCTTTCCCAAAGCTGGTGTATTGGAGCCATGTATTGCAGGAAAGAAAGGATTTTCCCAATTGAAAAATAGTGACAAAGAAAATCCAGGAAGAAGAAACAGCCTGTGAAAGGACACAACATGGTGAAGAGTCTAGGGAAAGGTCTGAGGAAGCGCAGAGGTTCCATACGGCCAGCAGCCATGGCAGAGAAGGCGGAAGTGGCCTGGGCAGTTGGGGATAGATTATGAAAGGCCTTTGCTAAGGAGTCTGGGTTCCTGAGCAGAGTGGAGACTCAATGTACAGTGCACTGGAAACAGATAGATGTTGACATCTGGTGACTGAGGACCAGCAGGTCACTGTCCACTCCCTGATGTCTCAAGGGAGCAGGCACACACAATGGCATAGCTCTTGGCTCTGCAAGGCCCGTACACTCTAATTCAGAACTCACCAGGTGTTTGTCCGGAACATGTGGCTTAGGCTCAAAGACCTATGTGGGACCATCTGTTCTCTCTGCTGCCAAACCTAAATTGAGATTTTTTTTTTAAGGGGCATTGTGTGACCAGTAGGCCTTATCTCAACACTCCCACCCTACTGCCTGCTCCAAAAAAGCTGTGGCCAGTCCAGCCCCCAGAGGCAGTAGGGAGAAGAATGTCAAACCCAGGCAACAAGGACCTCTTGGTGCAGTGACTGAGGACACTCAACGTAATCACGACAGCTAAACTCTGCCCTCCAGTTCCTCCCTATGACCTGTCCCAGCCAGAATCCTGCATCTCAGTACAGGAGCCTGGGCTACCTTTCACTTTTCCAAACTTCCAAAGGCTGTGCAAACAGTATGACTGCACCCCACCCCCAACACAGCTTCAAAATATGGAAGAAAAGACTAAAGCATTCACTTTTCCCAAATAAAAGCTAAGTTCCACTTTGCGGTCAGTCGTGAGATACAGCCGGATGGTAAGTATCTAGGGAAGGAGAAAGATTGACTTGGGAGAAACATGCTCTTGAGTTGACCATGCCACCATATGCAAATTTTACAGAAACTCAAGGCTTTGATAGGTCTACTGGGTCTTTGGCAGATGGCAGGAGAAGCCATCCAGAAGAGTGACCTTCAGCCCAGTGACCCACCCCTCTAGCATGGACTATGAATGGAGGCTGGTTTATGAGACTGGCAGTTCCCAAGGACATCTCCAGGAGCCACGTGAGAACATGTCCCTGAGCCTTCTAGCGCTGGAACATTGATTAAGCTTCATTCCCCCAACAGCAGCTCAAACATCCTCTTCTGTCACCAAATGTCCCAG
Organism: Lepilemur ruficaudatus; assembly: GCA_963574885.1. Classification (NCBI taxonomy): domain Eukaryota; kingdom Metazoa; phylum Chordata; class Mammalia; order Primates; family Lepilemuridae; genus Lepilemur; species Lepilemur ruficaudatus. The sequence continues at coordinate 24,701 of CAUYRT010032347.1, read as the reverse complement.
GGCAGCAAGGCCTGACTTTTCCAGATAATGATGCAACAAATCACATAGCTGTCCTCCCGAGACTTTCCAGATCCTTCCAGCTGTGCACAGCCCCTTCACACTTAGAACTCTCTGCGTTTTCCTAGTTATTACATATGAGTATAACTTCTCTCCCCTTTTAGAGGATGATAAACTTGTGAGGACAGAAGCCAACCAACAGCAATTAAAATTGGGTTTTTTTATTATTTATAGGGGAAGGAGAAACTCTATAGAACTCTGCCGTGAACTTCAGGGTTAGGTTCATACTCCCACCACCCTCAGAGTGACCCCAGCCCACCATGGGGATAAGTGACAGCAGGAAGAGCCCATCAGGGACACAGGCAGAGTAGGAAGTGGCTTAGGTGGGGTCTTTAGGGAATGCAAGGAGTTTCCCAATTGTACCCCCAAATCGTCCACCCTCAAAACACAACGCAATTCCTGAAATTCCGCCATTAGGAATACATTGCTTTCAGTCTTTGAGATTTCTCTCTTTTTCAGTTTCCTCTTGAACAAATACGAAATACCACACAGAGGCAAAGCACCTTAGGCTCTAGCCATGCCTTGGCAAGGGATTCGCTGGCCACTAGTCACAAGCAAAGTTTTACAGGAATATGTGAACATAATAAGCAAAGTTTTACAGGAAGGTGTTTTCAGGGGTCGGCCCTAAGGCAGGATCTGAGTGTGTAAAACCCCTGAGAATAAGGCTTGTTGTTTGTTTTGTTCACCCCTGTGACCCCAACACCTGTTATGATGCCTGGAACATAGAAGGTGCTCAATAAATGTTTGCCAAAGAAAATGAATGATGAAGGACAAGTCCAGAAGACAGAAGTATTCTCCTGGAGAAGAAGAAAAGGCCAGAAACCAGATTCCTTGGGGACAGATGGGTTCCTTACACTCTTCTTGTATGACCTCCACAGTATCTTGGACTCTGTAATAAGTGCTCAGTGAATTTACCTGAACCGATGTTCTCTTGACAGTTTTGCTATTAGCAGATGACTCTGGGGTAGCCAGCCCTGGCTGTCAAAAATGAGTCTTGCCACCAGGGGGCGGCGCAGACCAAATACCGGGGTTTTCCTGTTCAAACCCCTTGTGGCTGACCAACAGCAGGGGGCCCCCAAATGCCGTTTGGACCACCCCATGCAGCCTTCCCTCCCTGTACGTGCATTAATTTCAGATTCTCATCTCAGCATCGTTGCTGCTTGGATGCGTAGCTGAAGCAGTAGTTTAAAAGGCCATGCTGAAGTCCGCAAAAACAGCAGCCTGTATTTGGGGAAAGGAAATGGGGGAAAAAAAGAAAAAACTGCTGTCGGTACTGTGTTTTCACTGTTAGGAAAATTCCCTGCTTACTATATTTATCTAGGCAACTAAGGTACGATTCCCGAGGAGCCTGAAGCATCCCGCAGATGATTCATATTTAATTGATATTAATAACTAACACGCGGCAAGTGCTGCATAGTATCCATAGAGAGCAGGGCAGAACCTTTCTCAGGAACGATACCAGCATTAGACGATCATCTTGTATCAGGAACCGGCTGGATCGGAATCTCAGACAGTCGCCTCACCCCTTCACTGTTCAGCCCGGAGTGGGAAAGAGACACGCCCAAGTTAAAGAAGAAAGCAAAAAGGAACATGCGTTGACCCAGGTGCTGCATCCCATTAGGCATATCTACAACGGTACTGAATTTATTTCGTCTTGCCCAGGCTGTCATTAACACCCATTTTCTCTCTAGACTTAGAGAGGGGTTACAACGCTCTCGGCTGCATTTCACGCGTTCTTTCATTCAACATTATTGAGCTCTTATTTTGGGCCAGGCACTATGCTGAGATACTAAACCTACATGTATCTGATTCTAAAGCTCCCAGTCTTTTTCACCAGGCCGTACCACCCAGGCACCATCTTCCATTTCCCGCCGGGATCTTCTTCCAGAGCTGAGGCCGTGAGGGAGGCACTTTGTACGGAAAGGCCACACGTAGCACCCGGGGCGTGGGGCTATTGGGAAAACCAAGCCTCCTGGGAGCCAGACCTGGATAGGACCTGTGTTGGCTCCACTTCATCCCAAATCCTTTTCCTCTAGAAAATTGAGATGTTGTCTAATTCCAGTGGATAGAGATATATAAAGGGCTACAGAAGCTTGGAGCCCTTATCTGAAGCCTTCTAAGATACCATTCATTTCCAGGCATCTCCCCAAACAATCACCACGTCCTGTGCATTTCTGCAAGGGAATGTGAGACATGGTCTGCCATCCAAGGGAGCTTAACCTCTAGTCAACATGAATACACACAAGACATGTGAATGCTCAGCTTGGTGGTACCAACTTACAGTACAAGAATGAGAACAGGAAATTCCTAAGGACTGGAGGAGAGAGAAGATTTCGTGGAACATAAAGAGTTCGAGCTGGGCCTTGAAGGGAACAGTGTTTGGGCCAGAGGAGGAAGGGCCTTGCTGGCAGTGGGAACAGAGGAGCCAAGGCCCGGTGGACGAATGCGCTGTCTCTGTTAGCAGCGGGAGGACAGACCTCTGTGGCACCCGGGCCTGGGAGGTGGAGAACCCAAGGGCCCCAGAGTGAGTGAGCTGGAAAGTCAGGGGTCGGCAAATATCTAGTCCCCAGGCCCCATCCATCTCAGCTTCTAGAAGACAGAAGACACGTCCCTCTCCCCGCGCAAGACCGATAGACACATGCACGCACGCACATCCTACTTTGCGCTTGCTCCTGTCACAAACCAGCCTGCGAGATTATGGCGGATTCCAGAGGAGGGTGGGGAGGGCCAGGATAGCAGATTGCGGAGGTTCTAATTACATATCTTTGAGGTGGAAATTTAGTAAAACCACAGACTTGGAACAACATAAGAGTGCGTAAAACAGCCTCATCCGTTCATTATGCAAAGGAATTGCTCATTTACGGAGTTTGGATTACAGTAGGGAGCTTGTAAAGCAAAAAGATGGTGCTTTCTGGAATCCCATAAGCACCAGCACCACTCTTTTCACGGAGCACACACTTGTTGGGTGTAGCCTAAGCAGGCTACCTGGGGGCTCCCCCATCTACCAAGGGATGGCCCTGGAGGGTGGCTGCCACCTGCTCCAGGAGTGAAAAGAATCTTACTGAGACCAAGAGAATCTTGCTGAGAGGACAACTGCCTCCCACAATTCTGAGATCAAAGGGAAAAGGGCCCACCAAACAGCCATTTATTATGAAAAAAAATCTTGTAAATGTTGAGGTCATATTGGGGACAAAGGACTTAGAAATGGAAGATGACACTTATGCACCGACACGTCATCTGGAAATTTTTACAACTTTTTTTTCTTAGGTGTGAATATGTAGGAAAAAAACATAGTATATGCAGGATTCAGAACGACCCGTGGTCTCAGGCATCCTCTGGAGATCTTGGAACGTATCCTCTCGGATAACGGGGACACCGTATTAACTTATGTCATCTCCCCGACAAGCCGAGGTCTGTCTGAATCCAGAGCGTGCATCCCGAATCCAGGGCCAAGCTGCCTTCAGTGGGAACTCACGGTGCAAATGGCACTTTAGACAATCCCTCCCTGACTCCCACCAAGTCCCTGTGAATAATTTAAGGCTCAGTATGACTTCGAAAATGTCCACCTAGGCCAGGAACGAGATAACCACAAAAGACAGTTGTCCCTGCAGAAGCCAGCTGCTAGCCAATTAGCTGAGAACCTCCCCAAGCCAGATCGTTCGCTGCGCCTACAGATTGAGACAAGGAACGAGCAATTAAGCCCATTCCAGCCGATTGCTGCGGTCTCTGGCCGGGCGGGGAGGGCCGACAGATGTGCAGCCGCAGCCTCCGCAGGTCCGAGTGCAGATGTTGGGCAAATCTCTCTGGCACGACGCAGTTCTGAGACGACGCAGTTCTGAGACGAGACGGGACCGAGGGTTGGGGAGCGGCTCAGGCCACTCGTGTGAACAACTTAGATGCTTAAGGCCCGCTGGTTGGACCCGGTGGCTCTGGGAAACCGTGGGTGGTAATTAAGCACGACCCAACGGCATCAATTAAAGCCGAGGAACGGGCTCAGTGGGATGCCGTGCCTGTCGGAGAGGGCGCGCAGAGCAGGGGAAGGCCAGCCCTGGCTGGGTACTTGGAGACAGAAAATGCTGGGGGACTCCATAGGGAACGAAAAAGGGAGCTGGAACCAGCCTCTGCCTCTGCCACTCCCTTGGTAATGATAGTTCTTCTTTGAGACAAGTCACATGGAAGTGATTTGGCATCTGGGGAGGATTTGTTAATATTTTGAGGTCACATCCTGGGTTACTGGAGCAGGCTTTCAGAGGAGTCTGGACACACTGCTACCGTTGGCTGCCTTGCTCGCTAAGAGAATGGATGGGCCCCTTTCGTGTGTAAGAACTGACATACTGGTTCCTTTGGGGGGTCACTCTAAGGGGCCATGGTCACCGAGGGAAAATGCCTTAAGTGGATCAGTGAAGCAAAGATCTAGATCCAGAGACCTCATGGTTTGGAGCGTGCTTAGGTTTTGCCATTGAATCGGTTCTGTGGATTTGGGGTACTTTGACCTTTATTGGCCAGTGAACTTATAGAGCCTCCTCTTAGCAAAAAGTTTAATAGGCAGTGACAGAAAGCACCGACCTGGAACCCTGAGACCTGGGCCCCATGACGGCTGTACCGCGGCCTTGCCACGTGACTTTGGATAAACCTTGTAACGTCGCTGTGTCTGAGATTCTCGAGGAAGACTGATGATGCGTGTTCTGTCCCTCTCCTTGGGCTCTCACGAGACTGCATTGGGACAACGTACATAGAAGCCGTCCGAAAGGCATAATTTTGGTGGTGGGGATAGGAAGTACTGATGGCTCAGAGCTAAGAGGAACCACTCAGCCACCAACTGCCCAGCTATGGGAACTTGGAAAAGTCATCGTAAAACTCTAACAGTGAATGACGGTCTTGGGTCGTGGAGATTCTTTTGCACATCTGGCCAAAGCGAGGTACCCAAGGTCCCAGAAAAATGCCCACAGAAGCAGTGATGTTGGCGTGTGACCTCAGAAGCTTCCTGGACCCTCTGGGCCCGTCTGTGGGACTCTCCCAAGAGCATAGATGCCCAGACTGAAAGAGCCTGCCCTCGGGTAGCGTGACAGTGACAGCCTATGTCTTGACTAAGACACCTTGAGAAAGAACATCTCAATTTCACGGAGACCATTCCCAGCAGATTGAAAGTGACGACATATATTATTTCTTGTATTTATCATCATCACCATGAAAGTAATGCTGCACATGGCATAAATATTTTTCAGGCAGCGTCTGTGGGTAATCTGCTCCCACGTGCCCTGCAGCACTTCCCCGAGCATGTTCTAGGCGGTAGCTCATTCTTCCATATGTTCCCTTCTACTTCTGTCTCTCAGAAACTCACCAAAATCCCTGGGCACAGAGGGGCACTGCTGTTCTCAGTACAGTTATGGATTGATTTCCTTTTTTATATCTTTGCTGTCATTTCAGAGGGATTTGGGAGGAAGGGGAGGCAAATGTGTAAATTTAGGCTTGAGCCAGAAGCTTCTAATTTCTTTTAGATTATGCAAAGGGCCTGCCTTCTCCGCCCCAGCAGCCTGGATGGGAGGCCGGGCTTAGGCTTGCTTGTGCCGTGTCAGTCAAGCCATAGTGCCAGCATCGGTGCAAGGCACCATCCCAGCCGTCGTGACCCAGGGCAGAAGCAGGAGCAGGACAGGAGCCGTCCACGTCTCGGCTGATAGACCTCGAGCAGGAATGTCATAACATCACGGGGGACCATTCCCAGAAGTCTGCGTGTCCCTCCCGTGGCCAAGAGGACTGGTGCCCTCCCTGGAAAGCTGCGCTGTCTCTGCTCTTTGGAAAGGTACGAGCCCTCATTTTATGTTCAGATACGTTCAAGTATGTGAATTTGCACCCTAGAGGCAGCACAGCACAGAGGTCAAGAAAGCAGCCTTCAGGGCTGTGTGACTTTGAACAAACTCCCTAAACTTTCTGTGTCTCAGCGTCGTCAAAATAGGGACAATAATACTTTACATGGTTGCCATGAAAATTAAACGGGTTAATGCATATAAGGTACTTAGAGCGACATCTAATAAGCATAGTAAGTGCTCAGTAAATATGAGTTATCTGAAGATGGGGATAAGGGGTGTTATTAATGTAACTGAATGCTTGTATTTCCCCAAAATTCATATGCTGAAGCCCTTACCCCCAATGTGATGGCATTTGGAGGTGAGCCTTCGAGAGGAGATTAAGATTAGATGAAGTCATGAGGGTGAACCTGTTGTGACAGGATTAGTATCCTTAAGTGAAAAGGAAAAAACACCAAAGCACCGTCTCTCTCTCTCGGGGCAGTCTGGAGACCCAGGGAAGGGCTGATGTTGCAGCTCACGTCCAAAAGTGGCCTGCAGGCAGAATTCCCTCTTCCTTGGGGCACCTCCGTCTGTTTTCTCTTAAGGCTATCAACTGATCAGACGGAGCCAACCACGCTGTGGACGGTAATCTGCTTCACTCAAAGTCTGCTGATTTAAATGTTGATCTCATCTGTTAATAAAAACTACCTTCCCCAAAACACCCAGCCTGGTGTTTGACCAAATATCTAGGTCACGTGGCCTAGCGGAGTTGAGACCTCAGACCAACCATCACAAGGGGCGACTGAAGGTCCACTTGGCACCCCAGCGGCAGGCTTGACACATGCCATGTACTTAAAGTGCCACAAGAGCCAGCCCCGTCTCGGGTGCCAGAATTCCTGTGTCTAGATCTGCCGAGGGTAATTGCAGAGGGCTGCGCAGGCCTGTGTCATTAGCACACACGGAACAGCAGGTATCACAGAAGCCAGATGGCAAACACCTGCTCTGAGGGCAAGTGCGGACCTGGAGCCCTGTGTCTTGGACGGTGTCCAGGAGGCTGCCCCTCAGGCCCCCTTCCTCTCCACTATTATGCTTTCCACTTGGTGCTTTGCCTACATCATCTCCTTTGGGTCTCACGGCCACCAGTGGAGAAGGCTGGGTGGGCACCTTTGTGCCCATTTCACAGAGGCCCGATTGAAAGCAGAGGCCATGCAACTAACAAAGTCAGAGTCTGGAACAGAACTGAGCTTTTCTGGCTCCTACTTCAGGGCACTTTAACACAGAAATTTATTTGCTCACAATTCTGGAGGCTGGAAGTCCAAGATTGAGGTGTCAGCAGGGTTGGTTCCTTCCAAGGCCTCCCTTCCTTGGCTTGTGGATGGCTGTCTTCTCCCTGTGTCTTCTCGTGGTCCTCCCTCCCGTGTGTATGTATGTCCTAACTGCCCCTTCTTAGAAGGACACCAGTCCTATGGGGTTAGGACCTGCCCTAATGACCTCACTTTAACTTAATTACCTTATTAAAGGCCTGATCTCCGAATACAGTCACAGTCTGAAGTAGTAGGGGTTAGAACTTCAGTATATAAATTTTGAGGGAACAGAATTCAGTCCCAAACAGGGACTGGTTAGTCTCTAGGGTCCTTCCAACTCTGACACTTGATTTCTCTGATGATAAATCAGGAACTTAGGCTTTGGCCTTCCTCCCGGTAATGAACAACAGTTCCTGGTAAGAAAGAGCCGATTAGGGCCCTGCAGATACATGCTGGTGTCTGTCGCTAGGCATGGCCAGATAGGGCCCAGGGAACCTGACTAGGGGGTGCATCTTACAGTGGAACATTTCTCAGCAATAACAAGGTGAGCTACGTGAACACCCATAACACGCTGTTCCGAAAAAGTACATAGTGTGTGATTCCATTTACATCCATCCTAGAAACTGGTGACAAATCCAGAGGGACAGAAAGCAGGTGGGAGGTTGCCCAGGGAAGGGATACAGCAGAAATGGGACACCAGGGGTCACCGAGCTTCGTGAGGAGCTTCACCCACGATGGACGTGGTCGCCGTCCTGATCCTGACAGTGGTTTGCACAGGTGTGCGCACACGTCCAAACTCACGGAAGAATACACTTTAAACACCGTGCAGTGTATTGTATGTGAATTACAACTCCATAAATCTGTGTTTAAAAGTGCTGCTGGAGGGACAGCAACTGATTTATCAGGTGACGAGAGTCTTACGACCCGAGGCCTGCTGACAGGAATACCAAACAGATGGGAAATTTACCTGTAGATCCCGGAGAGTCTCCCAGGCCGCAGGAAGGCAGCAAGCAGGCCTAGTGGATGAAAGTCTATACACACAGCATCTGCACCCCAGGGCCGGCTCTCATCCTCTCCCCATTGGCACCTGCTCCTCTGAGATTGGACTAAGGACAAGGTGACCCAGCTTGAAGTCCTGGGGGCTGGACTCAGGTACCTAACTGAAGACAACCCCTCTGCATCCACTGTTCTCTCCTCTGCGACACTGTCAGCCCCCTGAGCAAGGCCCACGAAGCCACCCACCTGCTTCAGGCCCCAGCTATGACAGTGAGTGTCTTAACCTGCGAGCTCTCGGTCCTCCCTGAAGCAGGGGTAATAACCGCTCCTAGCTTCAGGACTTTGGTGGCATTAGCACTTAGAGCACTGCCTGGCACCCTGGAAGGATCTGTAACTGTCGGCACTTCTGTCTCAAGAGATCTGCACAGAGGAGATGCCTTTTATACTCCTGTTCCTTTTCATTCCTGTTGAACTGTGTGTTCTCTTGTAGGTCTTCAGACCACGGGGTTTCTTTGTGTCCGTCCTCGGGATACTCCTGGCTTCTGAGTTTGAATCGATGCTCCCTGCTGCCTCCTGAACTCCGTGGAAACAGCTTCCCAAGGAACTGACCCCAGATCATCTAGGAAATTGCCTTTGCTCTCTCTCTCATTCCCTCCCCCGTCCCTGCCAAATTCCACGCAGGTAGAAGGTCCATGGCCCCCACTCACACCTCTGAGCATCATCCAGCATCATCGTTAACCCACAAGGGCAGGCCCCTGCAGGGAGGAGAAGGCAGTCGCCTCCACGGGGCACACTTCTGAGTTTCATGTCGTTTGCATATTTAATGTTTAACTGTGATTTGATTACTGCAGTATCACACAGTTCATTATTCAGTTCCTATCTACCTGATTTGCAGGAAGACCTTTGCTTTCACGAACCCCACTATCACCTGTAAATTGGAAGCTGTTGCTGTCAAATGCACAGATCTGAACTTGTGTGAAGATGTTACCTGATTCTTTAAAGAAGGCTAAGGGTTGCTTTTCACCAAACTATAAACACCACCCATGCGTCTGGCAAATGACCCAACTCTCACTTGTGGCCTGGGGGTGGGAGAGAGGAAAAGAAAAGGGGAGAGGAGGAGGAGAGGGCACTCAAACTTTCCCTGGGCCCCCTGGCTCTTCCTTGTTATTATATGGGATTGTTTTATTTTGGGGAAATATGAGAGGAAGAGGCTGAATGTTGTGAGGGGGGTAGATGCTGGCATCATACTGCCTGGCTTTGAATCCTGGTTCTGCTCCTTGGTAGCAATTGGCCTCAGGTAAGGTACTTCTCTGGGCCTCAGTTTTCTCATCTGTAAAATGGTGCCATTAGTAGCACCTTTCTCACAAATTGTTATAAAGAATATGTGTGGTAGTCCACCCTCTGTTACATTAGCTGTTTTATCTAGTCTAACTCTTTTAAATTTATAGCTTGAAGAATCTGAACAGATTGAGAGAGAGAGAGATTGAGGCCAAAGGGCCAATTCTAATTTGGGGACTATATCCAGATCTACAGATTCCCAGTTCAAAAAACTTCCCTCTACAAGAGAGAATGGCCCTCTCGTACTCTATTAAGATGCAAATGTTCCCCGGGAGGTCTAACTCCAAGTTATTAACACCTTAAGGTTAGTGATGTGAATTGGGTTAGCACACTTCTTTTTTTTTTTTAACTGAACTCGGTCTGGTTAGAAAGGAGCACAGAGGAGGCGGGGAGTGGCAGACTTTAAGCCTGAGATGTTGGGTCCCCTCTCACACTGCTTATTGCCTCAGGAAAAAAACCCTCCCCTCTCCCGTGATCGGGGAACAAGGTTGAGATTCACGCTGTAGCATCAGACACAGAATGAAAAGCGCTGCTCCCAAACACCCTGCATTTGTGGCCTGACTAACTCTGAGAAGGAAACTGGGGGTCCCACCTGTGACCCCAAAGTAGAATCTCAGGTGGGTCTCGGTGACGATGCAGCCGGGAGAAGGTGAAAGGGACCAGAGATCACTCCAAAGTCCCTAGCAGCTGTCCAGGGAGTGAGAAGGCATGGGAAAGACAGAGTATGAATCATTCATTCATTCATTCATTCATCCATATACTGTGAGCACCTACTCCATCCAGAGATGAACGGTGGTCCCAGACCTCAGTGAATGCTCTCTCTGGCAATCCTTCGGAACTGGCAGGCTCGAGAGCTGCTCATGGGGAAAGGGATGTTTAACCCAGGCATCAAAACCTCAACCAGCCAACCGAAACAGGGCCAGAACATGCGCTGGCAACTCCTCGGCTTCCCTACTTCTTAGAGGGAAAATAATAAATTGTTTTGCTTCCTAATTAAACTGTCTAAGTTTAGACCCACCTCTCTGAGCTCCTTATCCAGGGAACAGTGGGACTAGAGCAAATACAAGAAGGAAAATACCCTGTCCAGGAGAGGATGCCATCCTTTCAATTATTCAACTCACATTTTCAAGAACTTACTGTGGCTTTAAAATAACATTTCATTTGATCCTCATGAACTCTATGAAGGCTAAAGATTACAAAGCATCCTGTCTCATCTCCGCGAAGAAACCCTTCCCTGCAAAAGAAGTCCCTGCCCATCTTTTAGAGTTAACGAATCACCCAGCATCCTCACCAAAGAGTCTTTGTTTAAGAAAATTCTTCCAACCAAAAAGCCACCCTGATACTTTTAAATGGATTCACATTTTAATAATCACAACAGTTTCTACGTACACTTGAAAAATAGAAAAATAGTCTCACGAAGAAACATGATCTATTCGCTCTGCCTAAAATGCTTCCTGTGCCCAACCATTTGAAAAATCCCTTGAAATAATTTACCCTGAAGTCCCCAGAGGTTGGGACTGGCTGAGGACACTGCTGTCCATCCCATAATCTCTCTACTCACTGGACTGGAGGGCTCTGGGACTTGGAAAGGGGGGTGTCTCTTGTTCCTTTCTTGTTTATTCCAGGCTAGAACTCCACCCTCCAATACCGTGTGTGCTGCTCAACCCTCTCCCGGCCTAAGGACCTCACAAGGGGCCCAATCTCATTCTGATCGTGTCACAAAAAGCAACAAAACAACATCTGATCATAGCTGTCGGTTTGGACAGCACATTTGCCAATATTAAGTCATTTCATCCCCAAATCGACCCCCTGGAGGTGGGTAGTGTTGCTGCCATTGTCCTCCAGAAACCGAGGCTCCCTGTGATTTTAGCAACTCGCCCACAGTTGCTCGCTAGTGTCTGGGAGAGCAAGACCCCCAAGTGCGGGTGATCATGTGACTGGCGCTCTTTCCTCCCCTACAATCGACCCCTCCCCACGCCCTCCCTCTCGCCCTTTCCCTTCACTTCCCTCATGGCTGTGACCATGGAAGGTTCCCGGCTGTCCCCGGTTTGGTGACACAGGAGGAGCAGCTGCCTCTACAGCCCAAGCCCATTTGGTGTCTGAGGCTTCACACCAGCGTAAAACGACAGCACTGTTGGCCAAGGGGACTGTTCCGCTCTCCCTTTCCTGCCCCAAGCGCCTTCGGGAGGCGCAGAGCAGCCTCTGTGTGTGGGAATGGCCACCTTGGAGAGCAAAGGCTGCTGGGAGTGGCCTCGGGAGGAGGCATCTGCCAAGGACGCTCTGGCTAGCTAAGCCTGAGCGGTTTCTCTTGGCCCCTTTGCTGTGACGTGCTCCCCTGGAGCCTTGGCCCCGAACACGCAGAGTCTGGGGACGTGCTGACGTCATCCTCTCTGGGTCACTGTCATCCCTTCCAAATGGCCCCCTCACCTATGGCAGAAATGCCACCTGTGGTGCCCAGGGTTGCCGCATCCCAGGCCAGCCTGCTTCTGAGGACTCTTCCCTCCCCCAACAAAGATCCCAACAGCGTAGGTGACTGTCGCTCTGGCATTAATCTTGAGTGTCCTCCAGGCCCCTGAGGTTAATCGCCAAGCAAACAGCTGCCTAATAAAGAGGTGTTTCTCCCCCCAAGACGACTGAGATCGGGACAGAGTTTGCACCTTGAGGCCCAAAGGCAGTGGCCCATCTGGTCTTTCTCCCTCCCTCCTCTACACTAAACCGTCCCAGGCAGGAGGTGGCCAGCTGGGCAGAGGCCTTGAGAGATCGCTCCCCCTACACTCACTGGAGTGAGAACACCCCCCCACACACACACACACACACAATTCAAGGGCTGACGGAGCCATCTGTGCCTGAACTCCGGGAATTGGGCAGGCAGTGCCCGGGGCCTCCAGGGGCCTCCGAGCTGCGAGGAAATTCTGCCAAGCCTGCAGCTCCTCCCACAAAGCCCCTGACACTAAATATAACCAGCACTTTCCCTGCCTTTCCCCGCTGCCTGAGCCAGAGAGCAAGTGCCAAGCCCATCTGATTTCCTAGAACCCGCCCTGGGGACATGCAATTGCATTAGTGCAGCAAAGACGGTTTTGGCTACCGATATCCTGCAGCCCCTGATCGCATTCAGACCATTCGGGCTGGTGACACAGGAGAGACGAAAAGGAAGAAACCAGGAGTTTATAGGTAAACCCTTAGACCTCCTGATGCCATATATAAAATATGGGCAGAAAAACCAACTTCAGTGACATTGTGAAGAATAAAAGAAATAATATCAGTTTTAAAAATACTGCCTTGATAACGGTTAATTAAACCTGTACTTCACACTCTGCTTATCACCTGAAGATTGTTAAGAGTTCTCTGGTCTCCTATAGACCCAGACTTCTGATCTACCCCAAACTAAGACAAAGGTCTGAGGGCGAACAGAACTGATGTGACTTCCTTCGGCTTGGGACTTCCTTCGGAGGTCACGTGGCTTCCCTGGCTGTCTCTTTGGAGAAATAGATAATTCTCATCTTTTTTTTTTTTTTTTTTGCTTCCTGAGACAGAGTCTTGCTCTGTAGCCCCAGCTAGAGTGCAGTGGCATCATCATAGCTCACAACAACCGCAATCTCCTGGGCTCAAGCGATCCTCCTGCTTCAGCCTCTTGAGGTACGTACCACCAAACCTGGTGATTTTTTGTATTTTTAGCAGAGACGGGGTCTCGCTCTTGCTCAGGCTGGTCTCAAACTCCTGACCTCAAGTGATCCTCCCGCCTCGGCCTCCCAGAGTGCTTGGACTACAGGCGTGAGCCACCGCACCCGAACAATTACACTCATTCTTTCTTTGGTGCCCGCACTCCCCCTGAAATGATCTCCTTCCTCTTGTTTGAATGTCTCATTCATAAAGTCCCATCTGCGGTGAAGACTCTCCCCAAGCATACTCCACCCCTCATCTGTGCTCTCCTTCTCTAAACTCCCACTGTGATTGGGTGACTCATTTCTTTTCCATCTTGTCTTTTTAACAGAACTGTAGTTCCTAGAGGGCAGGAATCATACCTTGTTTATTTTTAAATCTGCTCACGGTCTAGTGCAAGACCACTTTCCTGTATTCTCCCTTATCCTGAAGTCTCCCCTGATGGGTTGCTCTGCATACAGGCAACAAGAACCTATAGCCCCAGCAAGATGGGTACAGAGGAGGACGTCTCCCCTTGCTTGAAGAACTGAGGCTGTCTATGTTCATTCATTCATTTCTTTATGCCTTAGGGAGAGGAGAGTATCTGCCAAGCATAATTCATGCTGGAGGGACTCTGGCCAGAGGTGGGCAAACACCTGGAAGACTCCATCAGACCTCAAGATTCAAGCCAACAAAGCCTGTGAAGTCATTTATATCCACCACAAGTGCTAGACGCTTTTCATACATTAGTGATTCTGTGAGCTTTATATATGTATACATACGAACCTTATAATGGTCTTTTGAAGTTGGGACTATGGTCACCCATTTTGTAGGCAATGAAACTGAGGCATGGAGATGCCAAGTTGCTCGCCTAAATTCTCATGCTAGTGAGTTAGAGTAGGGAAAGAAGCCAAGCAGTCCGGACCAGAACCCGTGTGCATCCCGCTGAAATGCGTCTCAGAGCAGAGCCACCAAGCATGCAATGGTGGCAGGACACTTGGGGAAGGGCATGACATCATTGAGAGGAGGCAGAGCCCCCAGGGTGGGGGCAACTGGAAGATGCCAGCACCTTGGTCAGAGCCACTAAAGTCACCCAGGTCCTGCTCTGCCTCTAGCTCCTGTGAGCCCTCTCCTTACAAGGACATCTGGAATCCCTCCAAGGAGCTGCCCTTAGAGCTCAGGTGACACAGGCAGTCCCCTCAAATCAGCACTCGTGCCTACTCTTCCCCGCCTCCATTTCTCCAGACACACGTCATCGCCTGATATTGATGTATCCACAGAGACATGTGCACGTCGGTGGATATGCATGTGTATTTAGTGTTCATGTGCGTGTGTGTCGTCTCACAGAACACAGTTTCCACGAGAACAGGCTACATTGTGCTTATTGCTATATTTCTGTGCCTAGAACAGTGCCTGGCACATGATAAGTCCTTTAAAAACACTTCTTGAATCCTCCTCCGTTGGTCTCTGAGTGATTCCTTCTGAGCTAGATCTAGTGATTTCCTTGTTGTTGATGTTCTTTGTTAGCTGGTTTGTTTTCTGAACCTGTAAGTAAACTGTGGGAGGTTCTCTTCCCTCCAGTCTGCCGAGCGATCAAGGCCTCCATGAACAAGGCTTCCCCTCTGTTTCTGGGCCTCCCCCGAGAGAGCCCGGTGCCCTGCGACAACAAACACGTTTCTGACTCGTTCTTGGCTCTGGGCCCCAGCTGGTGCCGCGTTTCCCAGCAAACCCGAACTCCCTTCTGCTTATCTAAATCCTACTCCAACTTCCTCACTCTACCTCCCACCTTCTTCTTCTCTATCTGTTCACCAATTTCTCCTTTTCTCCGTCTTGACGTGTCCTTGACATTGGTTAGCACTATAAGTTTAGAACGTGCTGGTCTCTTCTCCTTAATCAAACCAGAGTTCTTTGGGGACAGAAAACACGGCTTCCACATCCTCCACATGCCCTGCAGACGCCACCGTGCAGGGAGACCGGGCGGTGCCAAGCGAGTAGCATTTCCACTTCTCACTGACGTGCTCAGGCCCAGAGAGATTATACAAGGCCCCAAGGCCCCAGCCCCCATTGCAAGTCAGTAGTAGAGCCTGCGTCCAGCCCAGCGCAGCTTCTGTGGTCATTGCTGAGCCCTGATCCCTGTGTCCTCTCAGCGTGAATCCACCCTACAATGTTCCCAATGGATGTTGACAACAGCACCCACACACACCAATACTTTCCGGGTTAATGCTGCAACTGTCATTCACCTCTTGTTTCCAGAGTACCTAGAATCACCCTCTCCAAGTGTCCTATAAAGGATCCCAGCCACAGGGATCCCAGTAACTAACCTGCAGATGCTGGCCCTTGAGGTGGCCTCACAAAGTCACGGCCAAGGTCTCTTCCTGGTGGGTGGGAGAAAGCAAGCGGCGTCATTGGCAAAGCGGGTGTGTGAGGCCTGGAGGCAGAGGTCTCAGTGGGGCAGCCCCCGGTGGGGTAGAAATGCAGGCAGGTGCCTAATGGCAGGAATCAGGCTCTTGGCATCTGGGACTCTTGGAAACGACAGGAACAGGCCTGCAGAGAAGGTGAGTCAGCAAGACAAACATCACAGGGATGAGCTAAGTGCTCCTGGAGGGAGATGTGGCCTTCCCTTCACCTTGGAATGTAAGTACCTTAATGTTTACCTGAAAACCTTTTCACAGTTCACCATAGCACTCCCTACTCTTGATTTCAAGTCTGCCAACCTCCACGTTGGCACACACATGATGCATGCATTGCCACGTGCCGTTGCCGTGCTGGAAAAGCCCTTTCTCATGACACCCTTCTGAATCCTCCAATGCCCAGGCCAGGTGCTATCTGTTCCAGGAAACCCCCCTGGCCACACCTATGTCCTTGCTGATATTTCAGGACAATACTTGTCTCGACCATTGGCTTTGATATCTTTCCCTGTTGTATTCTACCCTATTCTATTTTCTGAATGTAGGACATGTCTGCTAGACTAGATCATAAGTCTCCCAATGGCTGATCAGGTCAGAAATTTCTTTTTCCTTTAAGAGCACTTTGCACAATGTTGGGCACATAACACATATTAACAAAACAACTCATTGGAATAAAATCATCAAATTCTAGGTCTCCAGTATTTATGTGGCCTCCATTTAAAAGAATCTATTGATTATTAGCCACCTCTTTTAAAAATGTTTTATCTTATTATGAATTAATACAAACGATGGAAGATGTCAGAGGTTGGCTCTATCAGACACTCCTAGACATTTCTCCCATCTGCCTCTGGTTACAAGGCAGAAAAAAGCACAAAGATGAAAAATCCTTTCCCCTGTGTGCCATGAAGTTTGTTACATATGAATCAATATTTTTTAAATATATTTTTTATAAAAATGAGAACTTTTAATTATATGGGTTCCCAATTAACATATATTATAAAAATTTTAAACCTTCCCATCAAGAAGTATTTTATAGCATTATTTTAGGTCGTGTACACCATAGTTTATTTTTTTAAATCCTCTTCCTATATCATTGGACATTAGGTTCCTTCTAACACATCACTTTTGTGAACATGATTGTGGAAACTACTGATACATTTTTGTACACCTTAAAAATGATTTCTGAAGGTTTTTTTCTTAGAGGTGAAACTGGTAAAGATGTGCATACCTTCAATGGTTTTGATGTGCTATGTTCAATTTTCCTCTAAAAATTTTACATTATTTTTCCCAATAGCACAAATGATAAAACACGAAATATTTGACAATTATGAAGGCCCAAGAATAACAAAAGGAAAATAAAAGCTTAAAAGAACATCAACTAAATAACCAAGCTTGCAAGTATATCAGAATTTAAAATGTCTGTGTAGGGGTTCAAGAATGTATTCCCCAACCACGACCACCATGGACTCTGCCTTCTCCTCTCCTTTAAGAGAAAGAAATGGGCCTGGCGCAGTGGCTCACGCCTGTAATCCTAGCACTCTGGGAGGCTGAGGCAGGTGGATCGCTCAAGGTCAGGAGTTCGAAACCAGCCTGAGCAACAGTGAGACCCCGTCTCTACTATAAATAGAAAGAAATTAATTGGCCAACTAAAAAATATATACAAAAAATTAGCCGGGCATGGTGGCGCATGCCTGTAGTCCCAGCTACTTGGGAGGCTGAGGCAGAAGGATCATTTGAGCCCGGGAGTTTGAGGTTGCTGTGAGCTAGGCTGACGCCTCGGCTAATCATTTGGGGATGTTGCCATGGCACGTGATGGAAGACGTGGACAAATGTGAACCAAGTGACAGCAGGTAACAGGAACGAAGCTTGCCCCATTTCTGGAATGGGCACCTCGTGGGTAGGGGTTGGATGGGAGCCAGATGCCGCCCTGCTAGTGCAAACAGCCTATTCAGAACATCAGGTATCTTTCACTTCAGACTACCCTGGAGGCAGGTTCATCACTCCTTTTTCCTCTAAGCTCTAAGAAGTTACTTCTTGGCCTATCTCCACAGTTAGGCTGTGGGCAATTTTGGCTAATGCTACTAGGTATCAAGCATGCTTAGCAACTCCCTAACATATGCTTTAGTATTAATTGCGTGTCTCCTAAAACACACACACATTTCAAGCCAGTCAACTAGGCGAGTGCTCCTCAGTGTGTCGTGGATGTCTCAGGTTCTCCCAACAGGTTCTGTGTCAGCATCTGAAACTCCTGCCCCACATGGCCTGCACAGGTGCCCCAACTTCTTCCACTTCAATCCTTGCCTGCCCAGCTGCGCTCTCTTTTGAGGTTGAGGCAGATAGCATGGGCTTTCCTGACAGTCCCGCCACCACTCTTGCTGCCCTTCTCTGAAGCCAGTTTGACATATAAATACCCTCTCCCAAGTGGGGTCTAGCCAGTTTTTAAATGCTTAAGTGTACCATGCAGTGAAAAAGCTGTGAAGCATTGGCTGACCAACACTTTCTCTTTCTAGTATTTTTCAATACTGCCGCTATTTGAAATAGAATTCCTTCTAGGTTATTTATGTCACCTAACAACGTTATTAACCTCTCCCTTCCTGTTACTCCCTGAATGTGAGAAATTTAGCAATTACAAGTATCATTAGTTAGTAATATTAATAGAAAATGTATTTATTAAATAAATGTCTCATTATTTAGAACCATTCCAATAATAAGATTTATTGTATCTATGTATTGTCATACAAGTTAAGACCTGTGGAGCATAATTTAAAACTAAATTACATACTTTCTCTTTTGAAAGTAAAAATACTCTGTTCACATTAAAGATTGTCCCCAACCATACTGTTTGCATAATTCCCCAACAGAACATGAACTCTTATCTCCTAGACGAGCATTTTTCTTCTTCTGAAGTTTCTGAACAGAACTCCATACTTAAAACAATTCATTTCTCTTCAAAAAGCTAGATTTGGGGGCATCAAGTTTAATATTCAAATTTAGATAAATTATCCTCCATTACTATAAAATTTTAAATATAATTCATATGACCAACTTAAATTGACAATCTCTTTTAAAGAATTATTTAATTTATAAAATTCTTTCATGATATTAAAATTCACTATGTACTTCAAAGTCTTTAAGCAAAAGTGATTAAAAAGTGAAAACTATGATAAATCAGATTTCAAAGTATCCCTTTTTATACCAAATCTTCTCTAAAATAGGATATAGGCATTTTAGCCAACAAACATCCAGAGATGTTTTACACATATATAGTCATATACACATATGACCATTAATATCATGGCAATTTATATGGCTGTTTATGATTTTTCCCATAATCAGAATCATTTGGGTATTAAATTATTTTTGTATATGATTTATTCTCTATGGACCCATTGACAAGGCATTTTGTAAGCAATTCAAACACATCATTTTTATCTCTGAAAAAGATAACTTACAGAATCTTGAAAGAAATATTTCTTTAGTTTAATAGGTATCTATTATTAATTTATTCCAAACACTACCCCATATCATAATTTGAATCATTAAATAGTGATTCAATAATACATCTGTCAAACCAATTATCTTATACTTTTTACGTACTTGACCTATTTTGGCAATGAATTACTGTGTAGTTTCTATTTCATATTACATATGTTACAAGGTAATCAACAATAAGAAAGAATCAAAGGAATAATATTCTTTTACTTTCTCCACATACAATGGCACCTCCCTAATGAGTAAACTTGAAAGGGCTTAAATTACACATAGGCTCCTCAGCAATTTAAACAATTGTTATAGTGTATCTTTTTATTAATTATGTAAAATAACTCTTTTTGAATACATTTTCTTTTCGGGCATATGCTTAAACTCTAGTCTATGATAAGCCATTGAAGTGTTACATTTTTGTTTGTTTGTTTGATACAAGGTCTCACTTTGTCACCCAGGCTGGCCTGCAATGGTGCCATCATAGCTCACTGTAGCCTTGAATTCCTTCAAGAGATCCTCCCACCTCAGCCTTCTGACTAGCTGGGACTACAGGGGCGCAACACCACAACCAGCTAATTTTTTAATTTTTTGTAAAGATGAGGTCTCCCCATTTTTCCCAGGCTGGTCTCGAACTCCTGGCCTCAAGCAATCCTACTACCTTGTCCTTCCAAATGCTGACATATGGAAGGGGATTACAGATGTGAGCCACTGCACCTAGCCAAAGTGTTTGTTGTATTCTCTTTTCCATTTTTTTTTTTTTTTTTGAGACAGAGTCTCACTTTGTTGCCCGGGGCTAGAGTGTCTTTTCCATTATTATTGAATTACTACTATTATCATGTAGCAATTCAAATGCAAATCCATTTTATAATTAAAGTTACAAACATTTAGCTAATGCCCTTTCCAGTTTCAAATTTTCCCTGCATGAATTCCTTTATTAATTCAGAATGTGAAACACAGTTTTTCACTGCTGCATTCTGGGGTATATAATAATTTACTAGTCCAGATATAACTTCCAACCATAAATCAATCCCTTGTCTTATAATTAAATTTTTGTAAAAAAAAATTAAATTATTGCAAAAGTTTATTCCATATATAAAATTAGTAATGTCTTAAGCACTTTTTGGAAAGTCGTTCTAAGGAAAAAATAAAGCTTTAGATCAACTTAATATCTGGGGTGTGGGAAGCTTTCCTTAGCAGGTATGTGTCAATGTCCCATCCATGAATGGTTACCAATCATATAGAATTTTCATCACCAAAAAGAAACAGTCCCTAGCATAAACAATAACAATTCCTTTCTTGTCATTTAAAAAATCTTAAGACTATGTCTTAAAATTAAAACTTTACAGTGTCCAGGAAGAAAAATTATTATCTAACTTGGTAGGCCAGAACAATCAAGCTAAAACTACATTAGGAAGAATATCAAAGGCCATGTACTTGGCACCTCTATTTTAATGCTTCAAATGAAGCACCACACCAGAAACAGGGTCACACTAGCATGCTGATTCCATGCCAGCCAAATGAAGAATAGGACTGGCTAGTTAATAGTCATCACTACTTTCCATACTGCCAGTTTTCCTAACCAAGAATTGGTAGAAGTCCAAAACTTCAAGGGCATAGTTAAAGATGACTCACTGAAGAAAAAGAGAGAAAGAGAAAGGAAGAAGGAAGGAAAGACCACCTACTATTTTATGTCTTTTGGGATTCTACTCGCCATTATTGAATCCAGTTAAAGCATTTCATGTAATTGCTCTAATGAAATTTGCAAAAAAGAAAAAAAATTCTATGTAAACCAAATGAAATAGATGTGTTTAAAGAGGTAACATTTTCACTTTTCTATGATGGTTGGTTCTTTCCCACTGTGTTATGAAAGAACTGTGAAACTTTAAAAACATTTAAGCATTTATTTAGATTATATTCTCTTCAGAGCAGGAGACTTGGTAGGAAAAAAGTTACAGATTTCTTCAAGTGTTTATTGTACCTCCCCAAACCCATTCAAAATTGCACTGATTAAATTCTTAAAGTATTCCTATCTTTTTTTCTTGTTGGATTTTTATTTATTTGTTTGGGAGTTTTGGCCTGTGTTGACAAATTTCAAGATATGAACATCAGTTAACAAAGAGAACACATAGTTCTTTATTTTCTTTTTACGAAATCCAGTCAGGTGCACCATGTAAACTTAGAGAAATAAAATCAGTTTGTACAGGTTCACAAGAGCCAATTATGGCCAGGCATGGTAGCTCATGCCTATAATCCTAGCACTCTGGGAAGCCGAGGTGGGAGGATCACTTGAGGTCAGGAGTTTGAGACTGACTGAGCAAGGATGAGACCCCCCCCCAACTCTACTAAAAATAGAAAAATTAGCTGGGTGTGGTGGCACATGCCTATAGTACCAGCTACTCTGGAGACCGAGGCAGGAGGATCCCTTGAGCCCAGGAGTTTGAGGTTGCTGTGAGGTAGGCTGACACCAAGGCACACTAGCCCGGACAATAGAGTGAAAAAAAAACAAACAAAAAAAGCCAAATTGTTAAATTATCATGATTTTTGCAAACAGATTTTTAAAAATATTAGCTTGACATCAGTGATGGTGAGAATATTTCCACCGTGGAAATTGGCAAATGCTACAAATCAGGGCTTTTTTCCCTTTGGAGAGCTGGTTGTTAAACATCAGCACACCACTATATAATCCTGTGCAGATCAAAAGTGAAGGAAATGAAAATGTACCTTAGCTATTAAGGGAGAAAAATTCCAAAATGGAATGAAAAATTTTAATTTTATTGAGTCAATTCAGTTGTATCTGGGATAGTCAGGATCAAACAGGATTGTAACCTTTTTTCATCTCCTCTAACAGAATCATGCCCATTATGGTAATCCTTACTTCTACTTTCTTCATATTAAATTCTAACATTTATAACTGTCATTTGATATTTATTATAACGTTATTGATTTACTTAAAATATCATAGATTATAATTTTACATCTTCCATGTCAGAATTTTATACCACTTAAGTAAATGCTTGATACATTTTTGATAAGATGATTTAAATAATCAATAATGAAAACTTACCTCTAGGCTGATTCTCTTTATCCTTGTCCAAATCCAGTTAACTAAGGTTTTAATGTTCATTCTAAAGACCAAAATGGCTCAGACTTTAGATATTTTAAGTTTTTTATTTTTTTGAGACAGAGTCTCACTTTGTTGCTGGGGCTAGAGTGCCGTGGCGTCAGCCTAGCTCATGGCAACTTCAAACTCCTGGGCTGAAGCAATTCTTCTGCCTCAGCCTCCCGAGTAGCTGAGACTACAGGCATGCGCCACCATGCCTGGCTAATTTTTTCTATATATTTTTAGTTGGCCAATTAATTTCTTTCTATTTTTAGTGGAGATGGGGTCTTGCTTTTGCTCAGGCTGGTTTCGAACTCCTGACCTTGAGCAATCCACCCGCCTCGGCCTCCCAGAGTGCTAGGATTACAGGCGTGAGCCACCGCACCCGGCCAGATATTTTAAGTTCTTTGAAAGTAAAATAATCTACTATGTGTACATTCAAGGTATTTTTTATTTCAGTGACCACTTCACTGTAACAATATAGCTATATCCCATGAGACAGAACATAGCAAGTTAAAGCCACATTTTTTTTTTTTTTGAGATGGGATCTTGCTCTGTCTCCCAGTCTGGAGTGCAGTACCATGATCTCCTGGACTCAAGCAATCCTCCTGCCTCAGCCTCCAGGACTACAAGTGTGTGCCACCACACCTGGCTAAATTTTTTTTCTCTTTTTTTAAAGACAGGAGTCTCATTATGCTGCCCAGGCTGATCCCGAACTCCTGGCTTCAAGCAATCCAAAGTGGTGGGATTATAGGTGTGAGCTATTGCACCCAGCTCCAAAGCCACTTAATTTTGAAATAAGCCAACAGATACACAATTTCTGGTTAAACTCAGTGTATCTGGCTTTAACCTAAAGGGTTTGGTCCTGTAATTGTAACCTAGATCATCTCTAATGCAGGGCATTCTACAGAGCATCAGGTGGATAGAATAACTTCCAAAGGGTCAAAATTTTCAGTAGGCTTGCCAGATTTAGTAAATAAAAATACAGGAATTCCAGATATTGCAAATACTGCATGGGATATATTTATACTAAAAAATTATTTATTGTCTACCCACAATTCAAATTTAACTGGACATCCTGTATTTTATCTGGCAACACTAAGTCTTCTTACATTAAAAACCGTAGGTTAGAGAGTCTTAACCAGATAAATTAAGATCATGGATTTGAGGGAGTTGCTGAATACATGAAATTAGATGTAAAAGATTTTTAATTGATGTGGCTATAGCTTTTGGAGGGTGGGCAGGGAACAGAGGCATAGCTTTTATCGGTGCCTCTTAAGAGCTTGTGTCAAAATCTCTTGGAGAGCTTTTAAAAAATTTGTGCCTGACAAAGTTCAGAACAGTGGTAAAGGATGCTATCACCTCTGTTTAAAAGAGGGGGAAACTTTTAACTACCTGTTTATATGCACAGAATACCTCTAGAACGACCCACAAGAAACTGGAGGTAGTAATTACCTCTGGACAGGGAAACTAGGAGACTGGAGTGAGATAAAGTCCTACTTTTCACTACTTCTATTTTGTACCATTTGATTTTATTATAATATCTATATTTTATCTATTTAAAATGAGTCTAAGATTATAAAAAAACAACAAAAAACAGTGCCCAGGCCTCACCTAGGCCTATTAATTTGAATTTCTAAATTTTCAATAGTTGGACCATGTTTGTATTTTTTTTTTTAATTCCACAGTATATTTTGATTATACATCAGAATCATGCACATTTCTCTGTGGCATTTGTCAAAAAACAACAAACACAAATACACATATCCCACACTCCCCTATATCTACCAGGAAAGACCCAGAAAAGGAATGACTCACTTCAAGCTAGGCTGGAGAGGTTCTATTTAGAACTCGTGAGGCGTGAGTCAAACAACTCCCCACTCAGGGGGGTGAGACAGGAAACTGCTCAGTGTTTAAGTTGAAGGCTTAGGAAAGTGGACTCCTAATTAATGTTTTTGGCCACAAGGTTACACCAAAGGGTAATTGAGCATTTGCTTATCCCATTAAGTAATGTGCCTTTTCTGCACTTCTAGTGGGTGGGTCCAGAAGTTACAGGACCTGCCACTCCCGGAAACTCTTTCTAGTGTTCTGTGTCACAGGAATTTGCCCGACCTGCTTCAGGGAGACACCTCACCTGTTCACAATTTACTTCATCTTAACTATTACTCAGCAAATGTCATTCCATGTTCAAGGAGTGGCTACAATACTTCAGGATTAAATCTGCAAAGAGAAAACATGCCTCCAGCTGAGTGTGCTAGAGCCCTACCTGGAACATTCTCCTGAAGTCAACCTGAAAAAGTAGTGGCTCTTCTTTACCCATCCTTCTTTCCATGTCAGCAAAATTAGCAGGAAAGAATTTCTTCACAGGCAGACATACTGTCTGAGGAAAAAGTAAATTGTTATTACCTTTTATTTGTGTTGTCTTTCTGGTCCCTTGTGTCCAGAAGAAAGGAATGCCCTAAATTACATGACTACACCACAATTTGTGCGATGTGTTTGATTCCATTCACAAAACCAATCGTGGACACTGCTATGAATGTGTGTCCTAAAAAATAGTGTCTGGTGTTCTTCTATAGAAAGTAGTCCTAGG